>JAZKJV010008327.1:0-287001 GCA_037367405.1 Ottelia alismoides | reverse complement strand
TACGTAATTCTTAGAACTAATACGTGTAATGCAAGTGTGTAATTTATATATGTATAAGTGTATGTATACAGGTGTGAAACTATTTAGAACTAACACACATCTAACCTAAGAACTAAAAAAGATAAAAAGATGCAACATGTGAGCAAAAAGTCCATTTTTGCCTCAAGCACCTTCATTAAGCGGCGTGTGCTTCAAGCTGAGAGCTAGACCAAGCGGCATCCCGGGAAAATGCCTTGCGGAGTGAGGTAAGACACTGGGTCCTTTCCTCGCCAAAGTTACTAAGTGAGCGTCCCGAGTACCTTTGGCAACACTACAGATAAACAAATGAGCTCTCCAACTAAAACTTCATATCCATTTTTAGGACCCAGAACCTTATATCTTGTGTGAAAAAATCAGCACTGTTGGTAGAATCCAGAAGATTTTCCGACCCATAAATAAACGGGACTGGCTTGCACCTGACAATACCCATGCCTTCTATTAGGTCAAGTACATAATGCTTACATGATAACAATGGCACAACTAGATATCTATCCTCTAAAGCCCAATATGTATCCGATTCAACCCAATTTTTTGGAGAGAATCTAAGATTGCAAAAACTTCCTTTATCTTGGCCTCAAATTTTTGTTGGCTGTTAGAAGTGTGACGTAAAGACTCGATGATCTAGAGGAACATATAACAGAAGTTCAGAGGCAGTCCCAATGATGTGAGAAATGCGTAAAGTAGCACAGCCTTACAACTATGAGAGCCAATACAAGCAGAGACTTGTATTGATAAACTGGTCTATAAAAATGACATTTGTGGAAGTAGACACCCCAGGGCTGCACTCCGCAACCGCTGAGAGGAAAACACATCAAACTCCTCCCTAAAGATCTTATTCTGAGGTTGAGCTAGTAAATCTTTTCCTCTTAAAGATCGAACAAGAATCTCTTAAGGAGTTTGATGTGTATCATAGGAGTATGATTGTGTAGAGCCATGAACAAGAATCATTTCCAAAGCCTATGATTGTGTGAATTAGAGATTCTGTGGGCTTCATTGGAGAAGAGAGGGTTCCCGGATCTGTGTATTGCCTGGATCAAGCGGTGTGTTACAAATGCATCCCTAGTGGTCCTGGTCAATGGCAGGTCGGAAGGGGGCTTCTTTCAGCCGCAGAGTGGTATCATACAGGGTTATCCTTTGGCTCCGCTCTTATTTGTGATTGTGGCAGATGCGATGGCAGTGATGATGACGTTGGCAGTTAGCAAGGATTGGTGTTGTGGATATACAAAGGAGGAGATTTCCATCCCGTTCTTGCAGTATGCGGATAACACTATTTTTTACCTTGAGATAGAGGCAAAAAAGATTCGACAGATGTAGTTGATCATGGACATTTTTGGAGACGTGTCCGGGCTACGAATGAATAGGGAGAAATCGGTGGTGGTTCCTTTTGGCCTCATAGAGGAGGAGCTACGAAATGCCACCGAGGTGCTAGGCTGCCCGACAGCAGCGATGTCGATTACGTACTTAGAACTCTCGTTGGTGGCACGCAAGCCAAAGTCTGATGACTGGAGGGCTTTGATGGAGAGGCTGGAGGGGAGGTTGACAGGATGGAAGGCATCGATGCTCTCGAGGGGAGGGAAGTTGGTGATTTTGAAACATGTTTTTTCGATCATCCTGATCTTTTTCTACTCCACGAGGTCGATGCCTGCTGGGGTGCATGGTAAGATGGCGGCATTAAAGAGAATATTTTTTTGGTTTGATGGACGGCAAGCCAAGATGGGTTTCCACTTGGTGGATTGGATGAAGGTGACAACTTCGAAGAGGAAAGGTTGGCTAGGGGTATTGTGAATGGGGAGATGAATAAGGCATTTGTGGCGAAATGGGTGGTTCGCCTGTGGAGTGATTCTGATGATCTCGCTTGTCACTTGCTTAAAAGGATTTATGATATATCCTTATCGTTGGAGGTCGTCCCGAGCCAGCTTCCGTCATCACTATGGAAGGGCGTCTCTAAGGTATTCCGATGATTGTTGTTAAGTTGAAGCCGATAGTGGGGGATGGGGCTGGCTTCCATTTTTGGCGGGATGATTGGTCGGGAGATGGGGTGGTGGGGGAGTGTAATCCACGCCTTTTAAGGTTGACAGTGGATATTGACATATAGGTGATCGAGGGGTGTGGGTGCCCAGGTATGCATCGACGTTGTCGGATCAGAGGGTGGATGAGTTCATTGCTCTACATTCACAATTGTCACAGACAAGGCTTGGGGGAGCCCGTCTTTGGGTAGGGATCATTACATTTGGGGTGAGGGCAATTTTTTTGTGAAGAAAGCATATCGTTTCTTGGTGAAGGATATTGTCGGATCAGAGGGTGGAAGAGTTCATGGCTCTGCATTCAGAATTGATGGAGACAGGGGTCTGTCTTAGGGAAGAGATCATTACATTTGCGGTGATGTAGGATTTTCTGTGAAGAAGTATATCGTTTCTTGGCGGAGGACATGGGTGAGGAGCATGAAGTGGTGAGGGTGGACATTGGTTTGATTTGGAGATGTAGGGTGGCAAACCGGGCTAAGGTTTTCCTTTGGCTCTTCAGGCTTGGGAGGATCCTTACCCAAGATCAGAGAGGAAGATTGTTGGATTTGGAGGAGGATGTTTACAATAGATGTGGGGCTACGATAGAGGACGTAGATCATCTGTTTTTAACGTGTCCATCTTATGTGGAGATATGGAGCATTGTCGGCATCTCGTGGCTTGACCAGCTGGATTGTGTAACCTTTTGGAGAAGCATTAGAGATGTTTGTGGCTTTGGGCATAAGGACAGTGAGTACCCATATGCTTTGGTTTGGTCGATTTGGTGTGCCAGGAACGAGGTCGTTTTTTGGGGCAAGCTTTTTATACCGAGAATGTATTGAACATTGTAGGGTACTTTGTCTTTCTTGGCATATGTAAATTGATGTAATGTTTGTCTTTTAATATATATATATATATATATATATATGTATGTATGTATGTATATGTATATGTATATGTATGTTCGGTGGCACTGTGGTGGGTCCCATCTTGGGAGTCCACCCTCTTTCCTCTAAAAAAATAATTAACTCTCATTTTTCCAATAATACTGCTCTAAACCCCAAACCATTCAAATCAATCAACAGAACATTCAAAGCAATCAAACATCATCCCTTGGTTTATCTCCGTCCAATTTTGATAAATGTCTGATCTTTTTTCCAAAGACAGCTTCATGGTCCACATTACTTCATTAACAGTTCTTTGGCCTATAACTAAAAAAACAAACTAATTCTCCCAAAGATAAGAAAAATGCAAACTTCCGAATATTACTAGCATACTAAGTCTATATTATCTTCAACAAAAGAAAGCTTCTAAGAAAATTGTTTACAAGATTGTTGATACTAGGTCATATTTCTTAAAAAAAATTGCATCTAGACACCGAGGCATGCACATTGAGATTTAATTTCAGGAAAACTGCATCAGAACTATGGCCTCATGCAGTATAGGCGGCACATGCAACTAAGCTGATCAAGTCCAAGGCATGAAGTGTCGAGGAATTGACAATGCACGGCCTCAAGAAATAGTCCTCATTTGCAAGTTCCTAGATTCCGTAAAAACACCATAAATCCTGATAGGGCATTCTCTCAACTTAGATCTCACCATCTCCTTCCTCTTGAACCCACTCTAAAGCTTCCCCAAGCTTTGCCTAACCACGAGGAAGCCTCCACATTGCCCTACAAGCTGTAGCTCATGCTGCTGCCATGTCGCCATGCAGCCTCACTCAAAGCCTCTTTTCACCATCCAAGAACCCCGACGCAGCAGTGTCCCTCACCTTAACCCCTACGGTCAACGTGCTCAAAGCTGTCCAGTCAACTGATACGAGCCTCCTCACGACCATATAATAGAGTACGTTCAAGTTTCAAGATATAGTTATAACTACACAGGGTAAACCTAGACATGCTAATTAAGTGAAAAGAGAGAAATTACCGTCAATAGTTCAGTGTGGGATATGGGATATGGTGATCTAAATTTTAGGAATATTAAGTGGATGCTTGAGGGGCCTCAGTGTGAATTTAAAGGGATTCAAATATGTGAACATGACATTAAATTAATAAATCTTTCTGATAATATTTCCGTTGAACAAAATTTGATGAATCTTCATATTTCAAAAGATCTTTGCAGAAACATTTTAACCAGAGAGATTGCTCTTTACACTGAGAAGACAATGTGAAGATGGATAAACGGTGATGGATCTCCCATTGTGAGATGCATGGAAAGTCATTAGGGTCAAAGCGCATAAGGTGAAATGGGGAAAAGGGATCAGAGATCCAGGAATAGCTTCACAGTTGGGTTCTACAATTCCTTTGATATTCTAAGCTAAGGGCTGCGGTGGAAGGCCTTATAACTTGTGCTGAGAAGGGAATTGCAAAGGTGTTGTTTGAAGTTGATTCAGCTGTTATTATTTAGACGCTGAAGGATGAAGTTAGTGAATTTTAGATCCTAAAAAACGGTGGATTGAATTGTTATTTTTTAAACATCTTATTGAAGTCTCACCAGTATAGAGAAGTTAATTCTATTGTTGATACCTTAGGAAACCAATGTGTTCTATTAGGAAAGAGTAATAGTCTATTTTGCTAATGAACTGCCCAAAACGGCCTTGACAACTATAAGCTGGAAAGAAGCCATGTGCTCAATTAAGTTCATATTCTTGTTGTTGGGTAGGCAAGTTGCTAATCTGGGTTTTCAAATGCAAAGGTTTCCTTGTAAAAGATTTTGCTGAAAGAATTGGTCTGGTTTTAATCAAGATGATTATGGCTCCTGGATCCGTGGAAGCACATTTTGATTGGCTTTGGGAGAGGATGTGCACACATCCGAAGGCTTTGACTACAAAGATAAATCCTTAACCTCTTACAAGAATTGGTCTTGTTAAATACTTAAATTTATCATTTATTGGTGTGGTTTACTTCTGAATGATGGCAGAAAATTCAAGAAAAGGCTGTGTTTTCAAAAAATTTACGAGTAATACTTCGAGGAGCTTTGTTGAAGGCCTTTTCTTTTAGAAATCAAGTTTTTGTGTTTACTTGGAGACTTCCTTTGGCATACCTTACGTCACGCTTTATTTCTGATTGCTCCTGTTATCTTTGTATGCAAAGCAATTTTTATAGCTCGTATCTGGAGAGCTAAACTGTTGAGCTGAACTTTTGGAGGTTGTTAGAGGTGCATGTAATGCGTATAAGCCAGACATATTAAGCTGACTGCTTTGCAGTGGTTTGGGAATTGCATACACTCTAATGATGCACAACCACCTAGAATCATGAAGAGGATATGGAAGCTTAAATGAAAATGGTGGATGCTGCTCACTCAAACCTTTGATCTTTAAAAGCTTTTTTATTTTGAAGACTGGATCAAAGCCTCAGCAAAGCAATTGGGAAGTGCAAACATCTTTTTGATGTGTGCACAGAAGTTGAGTTTTTAATACATCTTTTGAAAAAACTTTTTCACATGTTGCAAATATTTTGGCTTTGAACTTGTCTATAAGGTTGAGTATTGAGTTTCCATTCTGTGACTGAAAATTACTTGCTTCTCAGTGCCAGTAACGGTTACAATTAGAATCCTTTCTTGTTCCTAGAATTTTATATAAAATACGTATGCCTAAATTTATTTTTTTTCAAGTATTTTTCCCTGAGAAGTGAGAAGGCTTACACCTCTATGGCATACAACCACCTCAGTACCTTGCGGTTTTTAAAACCTCAACTAGGATCAGGATTCAGATGGTCAATAAAACTTATCAATGAAGTCTGTAGTTTAGAAGGAATCACAACGGCTCAGGAAAGAAAAAATGTTAAAGTAATTGCACTACCAATAAACGCAAAAAATGGGCAGCGTCTAAACATAGATGTACCTGAACGATTCTGTAAAGACCAGGAATTGACATAACATCCGCTCCGAGAAGTTTTAAGCCAAAATCAACATGTGGCTGCAAAGTTAATATACGTTAATATAATGTTTCACCATATCCTACTCTAACTTGAAAAGATTAACACTTAAATAATCAAGATTGACCCTCCCATCATATTTACCTTTTCCATCAAAGAAACAAGAATTTTTGCAAAACAAGGGAAACTAGGCACCAATGGCTTCAATGTAATGCGTGGCAAGGCAAAAACTTGAAGATCAATCACCTGAAAGCTTGAACAGAGCTATATTTTAATGAGTGAAATATGTGCCAAACACCATCACATTTCACAGCTTTTATATGCAATAAAAAAACCAAGTAGCAAGAAAAATGAAATGATAACCTGAACAGTAGCCTTAAGACCAAAAGCTTTAACCACAACAGTGACATTTGGATTTCCGGCCCATCTCAGGCCTGGCTCCATGATCAGCTCTTTCTCATCAGTGGTATACACCTTCATACCTGAACTTTTTTTATATCAGATGTATTAATGTAACTAGCTCCTTGGTCAGACATGACAATGGTGATGATATACTTGCTTTGCTACAAGTTAAAATATATAAAGATGATAGAGCATCCTAGAAATGCAATGATCAGAAGTAAGTCAGGGACCATAGCAGTAGAGAAAAATGATCCATTGGTGATCATTTTATCTCACTGTAGGAGCAGAAAGGGAACAAAACAATCGAAAACACTAAAATCATGTGTTTTTCATACACAAAGGCAACTTGTATCGTTTGCATGCTCAAACGACTTCTACTATAGGTATGAAACAATAATGGGAGATACAAGGCAAGTCCTTTCATTGATAATTTGGCCAAAGAAACAATTTTATTATTTATGTGTATGAGTATATTAAAATTGATCTTTGTTTACTCCACCAAAATCGAAACAAATTAAAATTCTCAACTCTCCATGATGTTGAATATATTAAATATGCCCATGAGTGAGGAAACCATAATAATTTTTGTTTTCTATTATAAATAGAGAAATTTTTCAAAAACAATTTTGATATATTTTTGCAAAATAGCATGGTCTCAGATTTCATGAAATACCGGCGAAATATCGATGATGAAATTTTGATTTCAACATGGGACCGAAATTTCGAGCGAAATGCCGATATGTCATCCTTCCATCACAAATGTCGCTCGATTTGGGCGAAATATGACCGAAATTTTGATGGGATGTCCAAAACCGAAATTTAAAACCTTGCACAATAGTTTGGTGGTGGTGGTGGTGCAGTGTGTCTACCATCCAAAAGATCCGGGTCCAAATCCCTCCTTGTGGGGTTGTGTTACATAGCCAACAACCAGAATAAAAATAGTCAGATATATCAACATGGATTTGAGCAAGAATCCATGTAGCCGACCCTACTTAAATTGGGAGAAGGCTTTGTTGTTTATTGGTGCACAATGGATTTTTCAAGATCATCTTTATCAATAAAAAAATTTACGTACTCTGCATCATCCATCAATTTAGTATTTATTCTCATTGACCAATGGATAACCACTGCGACATGCCCCCCTCCCCTCCAAAGACCTAAACCGCAACAATGCCCTAATGGCTTCCGTCATATCCAACTACTTCACCACCTAGCTTCCTGTCTCATCCTCTCAATGGACTCTCTCTAGAATTTCTAAAAGTCGATCAAGCAAAAACATAACAATCTGAGCTTCACTACTGACATCATAGTATGCATTGTTGCAACATTGGCCGACTAACTTGATTAGACGGCCCGATTAGTCAACTTGGTAGGGTTGCCAAGTCGACTAACACAAATGAGTCGATAGTCGAGTAAGACCGATTACTCAGGCAAGTAGTCTCGAGCGACTACTTGCCCGATTTCTTCTTAAAGAAAATGGGTTCTGTGGAGGCCCGACCCGAATACCCGATTAGGGTTTAAAGCTTACTGCAGAAACAGTAAGCCCCCCACGCCCAAATTTCTTCCCTCTGCTCGAGCCCGAACCCCTACTTATTGCCACATCCTCCTCCGCCATCGCATCGTCAATCAACCCTCTTTTGATTCTGACCGAAGGACTCCCCGCCTCGACATCACCGACCTAAAAGATGCTCCCAACTGCAGCCAAAGCTCTCCTCGGAGCTTCTCCAATGCCCGAACCTCGAAGCCAAGGTTATGTTTTTTTACTTTTTTGCTTTTTTGAACTTTTATATATGATTACGACATTGCTTGTTGACATTTGGATTATATATGATTAAGACATTTAGATTTTTGGTCAAAACTTGTGAGTTAAGATATTCTGAACTTTGTTACATATCATGGTTGTATGTTGTATCTTCTGAACTTGTGAGTTAAGATTTTCTGTTGAACTTTGCTATATATGATTAGGACATTTAGGGCATTTAGGAATTTTTTGCTTGTTGGCATTTGGGTTTATATATCATGGATATATGTTGTATCTAAGTCCAAAGTAATGGAAATCATTTGAACTTTCTTATAACTTACAAGCAACTGAGAATAGCACATTTTGGCTTTCAAATCCAACCTGGAGTTTTCCAACGTTGCATATATTTGGAACTTTGAATATCTTAATCTAAACGGTGTGAGACTTGATGGTTCAGACATTTTGTTTACCCTAGAGTTCAACATATTCATGGAATATGCATCACATATATAATCTTTAGGTCATATTCAACGTATTCATATACAATATTTAGTATTTTAGCAACATATTCACCACATATTTATAGGTGATATTTCCATTTTTAATATTGTGTGGATTTATAATATTGCACATTTACAATTTCCTTACTCGTCATTTTTGTGATTATGTAGACGGCTACACCTCCAACGAACCTCTCTTCCGGTAACGATTCATCTTTTTACGTGCTGCTAGTATCAAACTGATCCTACGTGGTACTATGGTTACCTTGCAAACCGTGCGGATCCAAATATGGTTACTTGCAGACTGTGCAAGAAGGTTATCAACGGTGGCGTGTACAGATTCAAGCAGCATCTAGCACACCGAAGAGGCAACGCAACTACATGTCCCAAGGAGGTTGAGAATGAAGAAGTTGATGTTGAAAGTAGAAGTCCCAGAAAGCCGCTGATGTTCATGAGATGAGAGAAGAAGTTGATATCACTGGAGATCCGGGTTCAACGATCGCGAGTCTCTGACTCCTTGGAGTAGAGCCTCGCAGTGGAAGGGTCATCACGTCAGATGATCATAAAGGATGCATTCTCCAAGGATCATCGTGATAGGGTTACCTCGTATATATCCAACTGGGCATATACATTGACGATTCCTTTTAATGCATTGGCGAAGAAGCCCTTCATGAAGATGATGGAGTCAATTGAGAAGTACAGTCCTGGACTAAAGACTCTCATGAGGTATGAGCTTAGTAGTCTGCTTCTGAAGATGGCAATGAAAAAGATGCACGAAGACTTGCAATGCCATCATAATATGTGGAAGTCGGCGAAATGTGCTTTGATGACTGATGCATGAACGGACATGCGAGGAAGGAGCATCATTAATTTTTGTGTCAACTGCACCTTGAGGACTTCATTTTTGAAGTCTATACATGCCTCAGATAAAGCTTACACTGCAGAACACATCTTCAAGCTGGTGGAGGAGTGTCTTAATGAAGTGGGAGTGGATAATGTGGTTCAGATTATAGCAGATAATGCATCCGCCAATGTAGCAACGGGAAGATAGCTGCTCACCAAATATCCACAGACTTCGTGAACTCAGTGTGCCACACACTCTATTGAGGAGATAAGAAGAGAGACAAAGGTGATGAGTGCATCACAAAGGCAAAGAGGCTTACGGTGTTCATTGACTCTCACACCGAAACTCTAAGCTTGATGCGCAAGTTCACCAGTAAGAGGGACATTGCAAGGCCCGTCCAAACAATATTTACAACCACTTTTCTCACTCTTGAGAGTCTAAATGAGAAGAAAGATAAGTTGAGATTGATGTTTTTCTCAGAAGAGTGGAGAAACTGCAAATGTTATAAGAACAAGAAGGGAGAAGCAACGAGTTCCATTGTATTCAGCCCTATATTCTGGTACCACACCGCACATGCTATCCGAGTTTTCACTCCATTGGTTCGTTTATTGTGTATGGTTGATGCAGATCAACGCCCATCCATAGGCTTTGTCTATGGATGGCTCGAAGAGGTCAAGCAGGAGATAATTGCATCATTCAATGGTATGGAGTCATCTTACAAATTTTGTGGACATTGTTACCTTCAAGACCAAAGGAAGGCTCGATACTCCATTACATTTAACAGCTTATTACTTGAACCCATTTTTCTTCTACACCGAGTCTCGTTGTGATGCAAATGTTGTGGTGAGGAGATCGTTTAACGAGTGCATGGAAAAGATTTTATCCAAATTTAGATATATAAGATGCAATTACCAAGGATGAGCTTTTGACACACAAACTTGATGGTGAAGATTTTGGCAAGCCTTTAGCTTCGAGATAAATATGACAAATGATAGCAATTATAATCCAACTATTTCAGTCATTAATTTCTATTCATGTCAATCATATTTTATTTTATTAGTTTGATCAATTCTCTATTTCAATAGTTAATTGATGGTATAATCATGGAGATGACACGCCTCATTTGAAAGCCATGGCAATCAAGATCTTGAGATTGATGTCTTCATCCTCTGGATGTGAGCGTGCCTTGAGCACATTTGATTCGGTAATAACTTCACTCCACCAACATAATTCGATTATTAATAGTAAAATTTAAAGTAATAATTGATATAAATTTAAAATTTATTTTCAGTTTTCATATCTATACCAAGAAGAGAAACAGTTGGAGACGAAGATGCTAAATGATCATGTGTACGTGCATTTCAATTCCAACCTACAACAACGTCGAGTTGACAAAGAAAGATACCATTTCTCATCTTGTGACCGTGCATACATGGCTGAATGAACCGGAGATGTCGATGCTCATGAAGAGGAAGTTTTTTCATGTTCAGATTGACATGGGATGTTGTCGCACATACAAGTGGTGCCGAAGAGAATTTAGAATCAAGGAGCCAACGAGGTGAACATGGAAGGGGAGTTTCATCTTCAAGCTCTAATGCTACGCCAATGAATAAGGAGTTATATCTTGAGGATATAGAAGATGATGATGACGACGATGATGAAGAAGAGCTGGACTTGGATGATGACATTGAGAATTGAATCAATTGACTTATGGCACTTGTCTCACTTTCCACTTATATTATTTTTTTAGCAATGTTAGCAAATAGAGAATGCGGAAGCAGAATGATAAACATAGCATAATCAATAAATATCAAACATAGAAGACAAGATTTTTACGTGGAACCCTACTCCCTAATGAAGGATGAAACCACAGGAGAAGGCCTCAAAAGATCAGGTTATGCATTGCACTTTCTCAATGGACTACAGGGGTGTGGGGCTCTACAGGTGGTAGATGCGGTACTAAACTCTCGATGAGGTAAATGGATCTCTCCAGTATCCATTTACCCATCTCCCTCATATATGACGCATACAATGAATACTCCAACACTCTCCCTCAAGCTGGAGTTTGCAATGCTCAGCTTGGACAAACATAAAGAAACTCAACTCAACACTACAGGACACTACGAACAATATCAACTCAACGCGCACAACTGTTGTTGTCGAGGACGTTACTTCTCATGCCGTGCAAATGAGGAGGACGAACGGTCTGGAGTGTGAGTCTGTTGAATCTCCTCGTCGAAGAGCATATGCTCTGAACTGTGCATATCAAAGTCACTGCGACAGAAAATAAGTCTCCTCGTCGGAGTACTCTGGCCCGCCACAACTTGTAGACAACTGCTCCATCTCTGAAAAGGGTCGAACTGGAAAGGCCGTGGAAGTGCAACCCTCGTCGGAGTCTACGATCGCTGGAGAATGGAGTCTGAAAAGTCTCATCGTCAAAAAATTGGGTTTCTCCCATCTGCCTCAAAGAATGGTACACTACCCTCGAGTACATATGATACCATATGAAAAACCCTCGCCAACATGGCATAGGGAATGGTCCTCTGCTCTGGATTCCCTATGGCTCACATGAAAACTCTGGCCGACAAAACAAGAAGAATGATGGGGACCACTGCAAAAGATGGCAAACATGTGCACATCTGAAAAGAAGACCGCATACTCATGCGTGTCTGAAACTGACGTCTCTGTAGAGTCTGACGTCGAGTCTAACAAAATCTCTGTAGAGTCTAGAAATCGACTGATCTAGAAATCTGAATATGAACTCTGAATCTGGAACAAGACCAGTGACTCTACACAATACTCCCTCTTTCTCCCATACTTGTCGGAAAATGATCACATCGACAAAGTTGGGAGAAGACAAGGTAATACATAAATGTGGGGAGAAAATAAAACCTCACAAATGTCGATCTCGCTCTCTTTTTAATATATTGCGTACGATTTTCTTGTCCGCACCTTTTTCGAAAAATAATCCTTCTCTCGCAAAAACATGAATAACAATTTTTTCACGACAATATTTTTCCCTTTTTATAGTCATTTCTTCTCTGTTTTTTCTTCAAAAACATTCATTCACTTCTTTTTTCTCTCTTTTTTTACCAAATCACGACCCATTTGGGCCCTCAAAACAAATCGCCATTTTTTATAAAAAAAAATATCGCAGCTCCCCTTTTTTTGAAGCAGATTTTTTTAATAAGAAAGGCAATCATGCCCTAGGGTTCCCCACTGTGGGAACCATCTCGTCAATCAGCGCCGCCCCCGTGTGGGGCATTTGAGAGGATCTGCGCCGCCATTGCAGTAGCTGAGGAGCGATGGAAGATCGCCCGCACAGGAGGGTGTGCACACAGGCACCTGATCGAGTCGCTGCTGGGGAAAGGGAAGAGGGTCGATGTCGTTGCGCGAAGTCGCGCCTGGGCCTACGTGCCGCGACCTGTTGTGCGCTAAAGGGAAGATGAGGCGATGCCGCTGGAGGGTTCCTCGGAAGGCTGCAGGCGATCGCAGCCTGTGGGATCATGACATGTGCGCATGGTGCAAGAGACCGCCTACCTGGAGGGAAGCTTGGAGATGTGGCTGGTGCGCGCGACTGGGGGATGCGAAGGGGAATCGCACGACTGGGCATGCCGACTGCGGGATCCTAGAGGTGGATTGAGGACCAGATCCTGGAGATGCGATTGAGAACCGAAGGTGGCAAAGGAGATCTCACCCTGGATGCACCTGTACACCCTGCGAGAGCCGCCTCACTCCTGGAGTTCTGGAGGTGCCGCCTGGAGCCATGGAAGGCTCTGCTTGGGAAGAGGGGCGCCGCCTTGTGCCTACACACCTGAAGAATGGAATCGCCTGGAGGGAAGACCCCTGCCTGGAATCGAGAGGAGGTCTGCCACCCCTGCGCGAGAAGGGTGATTTCTGCGTTGCTGCCACTGGAGCGCGCGAGGAGGCATTGCGAGAGGCACGCAAGATCTTCAAGAACGAATAAGGCTAGGGTTTCCAATAAAACCTTGGAAAACAAACTCGAGAACCTTCTAGATGAATCAAAACTCTCAGATACTGAAATAATCTTTACAAATAATTTTCAAATTCGAATCTCGAATAAAGATATAATAACTTGAAATCCCCGAGAATCGAACCCGCTCTGATACCATGTTAGAAAATAGAGAATGCGAAAGCGGATGATAAACAGAGCATAATCAAGAAATCAAATATGGAAGACAAGATTTTGACGTGGAACCCTACTCCCTAAGGAGCGGGATGAAACCACGGGGCCTCAAAGGGCTAGGTTATGCATTGCACTTTCTCAATGGACTACAGGGGGTGGGGCTCTATATATAGCACCCACGGAGTCTCCACATCCCACAGGTGGTAGATATGGTACTAAACTCTGGATGGGGTAAATGGATCTCCAGGATCCATTTACCCATCTCCCTCATATATGACGCATACAATGAATACTCCAACAGGCAATATTGTATATGTTTTTGAACATTTGCTCGTACTATGTACCAAATATTTGTTCTTTATTTGCTTTATTTTTTCTCTTGCTATAAATTTTCAAAGTCTTAAAAATATTAAAATTGCTAAATATATGAATATAAATGAGAGTATGTATTAAAATTTGATTTATATATTTAAAATAATTAAAAAAATTCAAAATCAACTAATGCTCGATTAAATATGATGCCATGCTGACTGTTGATTAATCCTTATTCAGTAACATTACCGATCGAGTATCGATTGTCGACTTCTGCAACTTTGATTATATGTATCTTCAAATCTACAACATACGTCAATGCTCCTCCACAAACCTTTTAAATCCTAGTTCTAGCAAAGAAGCCTAGTCAAATTTGAAGTATGTTTTATGCCCACGTCTTCATTTGATGAATGCAAGAAGCCTGGTCAAATTTGAAGTATGTTTCATGCTCCACGTCCTCATTTAATGACCACACCAATGGTGCATGACCCAATAATTATTTAGATCTGGAAGAGACAACCAACACCAGGATCCATGTAAAGCACATTTAAGTCAACAATCACGAGCCCTCCCTCGACTCTTAGGACAACCTGTCAACCGACTCACCGTCCATCTATTATGCATCGGACGATTGCCTTATGACTCCCATCATGAACTCTATCGAGAGTTGTGCGATAGCTACTTATAAATCTTACTTTCTCACAACTCCTTCGCACTTAACCTCTCGATGTTATTCCTTCTCCATCTCTTGGGTACTATCAGGCAGAAGAATCTTGAACTAGCATTGCCCCCTTCTACTAAAAATAGTCACCTAGACCTCTACCCCAATAAATCTCCCTCTTTGTATTATCCTCCCTTACCACAAAATGGGGACCCATTCTCACCTACACCTCCAATGCTAACAATGCCCTAGCATTTTTGTTACCTACACCTCCAATGCTAACAATGCCCTAGCATTTTTGTTATCTGCTCCATCACCTATGGCACTTCTTGCATCTTCCTCTCCATGGACTCTCTTGGGGATTCCTTTATGGTATTCAGAAACTACAGTAGTGTTGGAGGGGTCGGATGCTGAGAAGACCCCACATAAAAGGTGACTAGTTGTGTGGGGGTGGTGTTGGCGAGGGTATCCCCTATGTTGTTGAACAAAGCTTGTTGGAAGTCTGTGGCCTAGGATTTCTCAGACAAAAGGAGAGCAGTGGGTTTGCTCCTTGAAGCCAGGTAAATGGATGTGGCTTTCCTTCAGGAGACAAAGTTAGAGAGTGTGATGTTGTGATGCTTACAGCTAGATGTCAGACGATTGTTCTCGCCTTGCGAGTATGTTGCTAAGTTGATGAGACCTTTCACAGTCATTGAGATCATGACTACGGTGTTTTCCTCGAATGCAAATGTCTCCTCAGACCATCACAGCTTCCCTATCCTTTTTCTTTAGGGAATTATGGGAGTTGATTAAGCATGACTTGGTGGTGGTGGTTGAGGAATCATCTGGAGGACATGGATTTTAAGTGCTTGCATGCTAGGTGTTGTTCCTCTAGCCGAAGAAGGATGTATCCAATCTACACCCCTACCAATGTCCATCCACCATGTTATGGAAACACAACTCTCATTGTGCCTTATGACTACATTAGACGACCACACAAATGACGCATGGTCCAAGAATGCTTTAGGCATCGACGAGATGTCCGACACCGAGAATGCCTTAGCAAACTCCACGAGTCCAACAACATGTAGATCCTTGACCATTGGACAAGCTTCTCCACAAAAACATGTAGCCTTGAACTAAGTAATCCACCAAGCAAACCCATTAGCCACCTCTTCAAAGTTGACCACCATGACATAACCTCTTATTTAGTCTTCTAGTATAACATCCAAGGAAAGAAGCACATCAAAATCACATATGAGAGAAAAGGAAATACCACACTCAATGTCACTTATTTCTCTCTTCTTCTGCCGCTAGGTCAACAAAACCCACCTTCTTTTCCAGGAGCTAACCAGGTCGCAGAGGTCCTCCATCCAATCTAGGAACTAGTACCTAACTGCCCCATTGTTCCCTTGCCAGAAAGCAACACAAGCCAACCCTAACAACCTATGTCTGCATCCTTGCCTAACATGATAACCAGAAGCGACTCACGTAAGAGAACCACATCAACACCCCACTCCAAGAATGTCTACCCTCCCTTTACTCTCTCATATTCCACGTACTGCTACCTTACAATATTCATCCTCTGATGTTTGAAAAAACTGCTACTATAAATGAACATACTTTGAGTTTGAACATCATAAAAATCAACTACCATATTTTCTAGTGTTTACACATAGCATCAGTTTTGTTTCCACAAATAAAGCATTTGGTGCACTATCAAATATTATTAGCTTTCACTTCGAAAATGCATTTTTGGTGGACTTTGATGATAATATGTTGTTTCTTGCCATTGGAAATCTCAACTAATTACCAAAACTAATGATCAGTTAAAGTGACATACGGACTGTGGAACTAGGAACAGCTACTAGAAAATGCATGTGTGGAAACCCCGAACAGAAACATATATGCAAAATATCTTACTAAAAAGATATGATATTTACACCTTTTACAGATAATAATAAAATATTTATACTCTAAAATGGAATTTACCTTGAAAGGTAGGTGGTAAGGTACCCAAAGTGAGAACTTCAAAATCTACGGAGTCAATTTTATACTTGGGAATATTCTCTGCAATGATTGGCTTCGCTATTTCCTTCACAGTCTTGCAGATTGCCTAAAAATGAATCAAGGGTAAATATTGATAGAAAAACGATGCAAAGAGACTACTTTGAACAACACTCAAAAAAATGTCACCGTATCCAGGTAAGGCCACATATTCTCTATAAATTTATTCAGCCAATCAACCTTCAAAAAAAGGCAAGAATAAGCCAATAAAAAAACCAAAGGGAGACCAAGAATTAGACATTCGATTTGTTATGATTATGTTTGCCACAGTACTTACTCTATCAAAGTCAGGATTTTTCACCCATAAAGGTATTTCTGGAAGCATTCGTTGCAACGAGTCTGAATCCTGATCAATAAGCGGCTTGATTTCTGGGTCCTGATTGGAAAAACAGCAAGATAATTCATTCATAGATCAAAACAAACCTAAGTAGGAGTAGGTGAAGCTCAAGAAGAAACAAAAGAAGGTAAGCCTTCAAACCAAAAAGAAAAAATTCATGAAATTTGAGTATGCAGTTACATATGAAGATAAATTCACTATATTATGGCAATCTAAAAGAAGCATCACGCATTACTCAATCGGAAATGAAATATTACATAATAATCCATGGTAGCAAACTACAATCAACGTGACTTGTTATAGTACAACTGAGAAGAGCTACCTGCCCCCTCAACAGAACTTGGGCAAAAATCTGGACAAGTACTGTAACATAAAACTTTTGATGAATATACAAACAAACTAATTGAACTTGGAATACAAACATATCATCTTCCACTCAAAGTGAGTTCAAAATTCCTACCAGAAACCAGCTCCTCTCCATGGGATTTTGGGGGTACATAACTAGAAGCAAACATCACTAATAAGTCTATGACCGACTCAAACATCACTAATAGGTCTATGACCGACTCAAACACTTGCAAGCTAAAGAAAGACAAACTCAAAAGCTAATTTGAAAAACATAGATCTGGATTTTGTAGACTAACAAGGGATACTCATCACAATCTCTGATACACGATCTTAAAACAAGAGAAACTCGCACATCTCTATAGGTCGCCATTCCACAGGCAACCAAGAACTCAAGATAAGTATAACACCAAAGGTTAATGACAATTTGCAACTAAAATAAGACAGGCATGCCAACCTATAACCTAGCAATGACAAGTGTCCTCGTGAGATCGTTCTCTGTTGAGACAAAAGTATGATTAAAAAACTTTGACAGTCAGTCTTCGTGCGCAAGATCTCCAGAACAACTTCTCAGGAATAGAA
This sequence comes from Ottelia alismoides, assembly GCA_037367405.1. NCBI lineage: Eukaryota > Viridiplantae > Streptophyta > Magnoliopsida > Alismatales > Hydrocharitaceae > Ottelia > Ottelia alismoides. Next base: position 269,170 of record JAZKJV010008327.1, on the reverse strand, counting down.
CCCAAGGACCTAAGATTCTGTTCCTTTTTGGTCTCCTCACTGCATAAACAACCACCGAATTTGAAAGTATTCCGTTCATAGTCACGACCCCCACTTCCAAGAAGTTGGCATCTCTCAAACAAAGAAAGCATCAAAAAGAAGAAAAAATACACACACATATAAGGTCAAGATTAGACAATTCAAAAAGGCAATTCCTGCTATTAAACATCTGAACAGAACAGATCCAAAACACCATCCCAAACAAGAAAAACATCAAATCACGCAGACAACCTAACATCCAAAAAGAACCCACAGAAACGGAAGAGGGAAGAAAAGAGAAAAGGCATTACCTTGACATCAGTGGGCTGGAAGTAGATGAAGAGGAAATACCCGATGACCACCCCCGAGGACACCCCCACGCCAAATCCGCAGAAGCCCAACAAAGTTCCGAAGAAACCCATCTCGAAACTCCCTCCAAAATCGAACCCCTTCTACACACACCCCCCAACAGGAGCGTAAAAATCTAGCAAGGAAGCAGCTTTATACGAGGACCCATCTCCAGATCGCTCAAGAACCGAGAAGGAGAGGTACCCAATTCGAGAAATCGAAGAAAGATATGGAAACGGGTGGGGAGATTAGGAAAAAAAGAGCATCTGGAGCTCTCTATGAGGAGCATTTATTTCTTGAAGATGGACCCATCTCCTGATGAGCTGTGGCCTCGAAATGAGAGGATTAAACGCATATGAGAGAGAGGATGGACGGGATGATGATCTATAGGAGAGCAAAGATAGGAGGGTAATGGATACCTTGCAATCCAAGTGTCGGTAACGCACACATGTCATGTGTTTGCTCGCGGCCCTTCGGGATCGGCGGTTTTCAAGATTTGGAAAGAACAGAGAGAGAAAGTAGAGAGATAGTGGGACTAGAATATTAATTGTTGATTAATTCGCTAATTAAATAATAATCCCCATCATGTATTTTCGTTGGTGTGTGCAAATACTCAAATCTGACTCAGTAGATAGTGCCTATTTTTTACAGGTTTGATGCTATCAATTCATGATTCACAATTTGTGATAAGATGTCCTTCCAAATCAAGACATGTGCTTATATGAAACTTATGCAGAATAAACTTTCTGTCTACATCTTTTAGAGGTTAGTGCATATAATATATTTCTGATATCTATGTGAGATGTAAACATGTATTGCTTTGAAGTAGATGGGATGGATAAGTTTGACCTTTTCACCCTTAATAAAATGTTTAAAAAATCCCAAGGTCAAGGGACGGATGGGGGTCCCTCCATCATCACACCACTGCCCAATTCATTAAGCACCAATCATTGAGGTGTTATTTTTTTTACCATTTTCCTATATACATGGGTTCTTAACTTGAACATTTAGGGCATGTTTGCTTGGTGGGTTGGGTTGGGTAAACCGGTGTATCCCTCCTTCCAACCCTCTCAATCATTCTTTTACTATTCGCAGGGGTAATCCAACCCAACCCAATCCAATCCAGCAACCAAACAGACCCTAAGAGTAACTAAAACTCTTTGAGGGTAGATGTTTCATAAAAAAGACTTTCACAAATAATGCCTTAAGGTACACAATCCCAATCAAATTTATCTTCTATACAAGAAGAAGGATTTCGATAAAGAATGTCTTAATGTACACAACATCCTTTTACACAAAAATACCTTCTATCCTAGAATAATAATAATAATATAATTAATCTAGTAAACCTCAAAAACATGAAGAAATGGAAATGGGAATTGAGAGTGACTTCGATGTTGAAGGCTTTTTGAGAGAAAGAACTGAGAGCCATCAAGAATGCAAAGAACTGAGAGGACTTTTGGTAAAATTTTATTTTTGAGCACCCACGTTTTTTCTCATAAGAGTAGAGTGAGTGTAGCAATGAGCAGAGAACTTGTGCTCTTGTTGTGTATCTCAACGGTAGAATGCAAGGCCCTTTTATAAGTTTAAGGGATCCCCATGAATAGTAAGAAAAAAATTCACTCAAAATGGTCAAATGAAACATTTAGTTTGATGATGTAAGCAAAATGAGGTGTACCCATACATCAGAGCAAAAATATATAAGAAAAGTTGTTCAATTGCTAGTGTATACCAATATACATAAAGGTGTACCACTGTTACAAAAAGGAGCTTGTTCAAATGACTAAGCTCAAGAAGACTAACATTCAAAAGCCTACTGATGCACATGGACATGTATTAGTGCAACAATAAGTGCACTAAATGAAATATGAAATTCTCGAGGTATGTAATACGCGTTATGTACACTATGCTTTTTGAATGATATCAAGTGTTATTTCAAGGAAATATTGGATTAATAGCGTTCACACTTTACGGATACCATAGTCAATAGATTCGCCTTTCTGCAATGATTTCATTTAAACTTGTTGTGTTTATATCAGAGACCGTCTTGTATAAAATGGACTTCAAAAAGGTTATATGAATTGTATAGCACATCAAAACATAGTACCACATCTAGTAATCTGGATTTTTGGTAGTACCTTATAAGTAGTAGAAGCCACTACTAGCATAGTGTCCATAATGTAATAGATTTATACTCATTAGCCATAATCACATCATTAAGACTAATTAAGCATGATTAGTGCTAATTAACCATCATTAGCGATATTTAAGCGTCATTAGCATAGATTTATAGTCATTAGTCATAATCACATCATTAAGACTAATTAAGCATGATTAGTGCTAATTACCCATCATTGGCGATATTTAAGCATCATTAGCATAGATTTATACTCATTAGCCGTAATCACATCCTTAAGACTAATTAAACATGATTAGTGCTAATTACCCGTCGTTAGTGATAATTAAGCGTCATTAGCAAAAGTGGACACATGGAGAGGAAATCGTGGGACGCGTGTCGTTATATAGGCAGCACAGTGTCAAAAAAACTCAATAGCGCCATGTGTCAGCATCCTAAGTCTAACACGTGTCATGGTGAAGCTGCTTGCTTGGGCAACAAGTTATCTTATGTAGAAGCCAAACCACTTGCTTGGGCAGCAAGTAAACTCGTGGATAGGGGAAGCCTATTACTTAGGCAATAAGTTTCCTTATGATTATGCCATGTGTCTTCATACATGGATAAGGGACACATGAACCTCCCTTACATGTTGACACATGTCACACATGTAAAGGGGGTGGAGGCCTATAAATACCATGACCCCCCATAGTCCTCCCCACTTCATTCACGCCCATCACTCCACCTTAGAGCCGCAAGGCCGCCGAGCTTGCAGGAGGAGCACGAGAGGAGCACGGCGAAGCCCTGTCGGTGATCGAGAGCGTTTTTAAAAGCCGTAACGAAGTTCTGTCCGCATCAAGCCGTAGTACTGAAATCTAGGACGGCTATAAGGGGGAATTTCACTAAAGAAGGTGATTCGGACTCAAGCTAGATAGCGTTCAGGTGAGGGATTCTCAAGCGCTATTTTAAAGCACTAGTCTTTAGCTTTTATGCATGGTTTTGAATATCAAGTATGATATCACGTTTTTTTAAAGCTTTTACGCATGAATTACAAGTAACATACAGTTAATATGAAATCAGGGCTTTAGAACATATTTCAGAAGTCGTTTCAGGTGTTTTGTCATGATAACACATTTTTAAGCATCTCGTTCTTTATGGAATACGAATCGTAAGTTTCACTACCTAGATTCAAGCTTTTTATATAAGAAATATGTTGTGTGCAGTTACTATGCAATATTAATCAGATTTCAAGTTCTTAATGGTTTTAGTTGTCAGAATATGCATGCTATGCCAAGATTGTTTTATGTTCATGATTTAGCTGTTATGAGCTTGAATTAGCAAAAGTATGGTTTATTAGTGACTAGAAAAGAATCAGAATCAGAAGATAAGCACCACAGTAGCTCTTTTATACAAATCATGAACTAGCCATTAGATATGGTGATGTCATTAGATATGACCCTGAAACCGCCATTAGATATGGCAAACCATTAGATATGGTATCAAGAGGACTTTGGGTCCGCATTCTGTATACATATAGGCTTTGGGCCGTATGCAGGGTGTTTTTGGTCTTTGGGACCGTCTGCGCGTATGACTTAGCTTTGTTTCAGCGTTCATGATCCGATAACTTAGCCACAGTGGTGATTAGTACAAACAGCTTGACAGTGATAATTATGTTTCAGTTTATCTTCTTTTGAAGTGATTTCAGTATTCAGTTGCAAATCTAGCATGTTGTTATATGTTTACTGTCATAAAGTCTCTTTTTCAAGATATTTCAAAGATATCAGCATAAATTTTGGCATACTGCTCATAATTCAACTTTTAGTTATATGTAAAAAGCTTGAGATCCGTTCACTGGGTCTAAGCTCATAAATGGGTTTAGACTCATCCCGTTATATTATATTATATACAGATCAGAAGAATCAGGAATAGCAGGGGAAAGAATCACGGATACACTTGAAGGAGGTGTCTTTTGCTTTTCGTTGTTTTTGTACTGTCTGTGTTGTTTTGTAAGAAGTTGTAATAGATAGAACTTGTGTAATACACTTCTTGGTGTTGTGAACTTAAAATACAAAGGTTTTATGTTTTATGAGATTGCCACATGTTTACTTGAGGAAAAAGAAGAGGAAAGATCTCTGTCGCGGCACGTTCCGGTTAGCGGGACGGGTCGTGACAACTTGTGGTATCAGAGCAAAGGTTTTAGGACCTTGAGCAAGAATTATATTAGGAGTTTACCTATAAGTATTGGAGGATAATTTAGTTATTGATGTTATAGTTTTGAGGATGTCTAGAATCATTATTGGAGGATTTATGAAGGATCTAACTGAGGTTTATTTTTATAAGAAACAATGGCAGGAGAGCAGCCACAAGCGACCGGCCCTAGTCAGGAGAATAACAACAATAACAACGTGTATGACACGTTGACTTTGATAGCTCAAACTCTAGGAGGCATGGCTGCACAGTCTGTTAAAAGACATGAATTTGAGTACCAGTTACCATTTGAGCATGTAAAGAAGCTGGGAGGAGAACCATTCGTAGGAGACACTGATCCAAAGAAGGCCAGGGAATGGTTCAAGAATATGGAGAAAATATTTGCTCTTATGGACTGTACAGATGAACAAAAGTTGAAGTATACCATATTTCTTCTGAAGGATAGCGCTGATGATTGGTGGACATCGGTGAAAATGAAATATCCAAACCCATCTTCCATTACATGGGAGATCTTTGAGAAAGAGTTCAATGAAAAATATTACCCAAGGGTTTATCAGGAGGAGAAACGTAGGGAATTCCTATTCCTTACTCAGGGGAGCAATTTGTTTGATGAATATGAGAAGAAATTCACTGAACTTTCAAAGTTTACTGCTTCTCTGGTTGCAACAGAAGAAGAAAAATGTAGACGTCTAGAAGATGGTATGCATATTGATTTAAAGGAAATGGTATCGGCCACGGGATATACTGATTATGCAAAATTAGTGGAGGCTGCTCGTAGGGCTGAACGAGTGGTGATAGAAAGAAGAAAGTGCAATGATCATGGAAAGAAAAGGTTTGCAGATAGACCCCTATGGAGAGGAACCATGAACAAAGAACCAATAATAGTTGGGAATTCAAGGCAAGATAATAGATCAGCTCCTAGAGTACAAGGGAATAAAACAAATAGTTATACAGTTGGGACTTCTGAAAACAGAACTCTTTCTTTTCCACAATGTACAAACTGTGGAAAGTTTCACCCGGGAAGTTGCCGCAAGGGGACCGCTGGGTGTTATCAATGTGGCGAGATAGGCCACATACGTCAGAATTGTCCCGCACTTGTCCAAAGCCGTCGGGTAATAGGAAGACCAGCACAAAATGAAAATCGTGATATTGGTGTACGTCGTCCTCCACCTGCAAGGGAACAAAATAAAAGTAATACACAGAAGAAATCAAACCAAAGAGAGGGAAAAGCTTTTGCTATGACCTTAGAGGAGGCCATATCTGCAGACGATGTTGTATCAGGTACCACTATTATTTTTGGTAAAAGTGCACATACTCTTATTGATTCTGGTGCAAGTCATTCTTTTATTTCACAAAGATTCTCCCTATATGCTGACAAAGTTACAAGTACCCTCAAGCATGCTTTAGCAATTTCTTTGCCTAAGGGAGAACCAGAAATTATTAGGAATGTCCTTCGGAATTGTTCGGTTAAGATAGGAGAAAATTATATTGAAGTAGACCTTATTCCTATGGAGATAAGAGAATTTGATGCTATCCTAGGAATGGACTGCTTGAGTACATATCATGCTCTTCTAGATTGTCATCTGAAGCACGTTACTTTTAGAAAACCAGGTGATGATGAATTCACTTTCTATGGAGAGAGAAGAATATATCCTACCCATGTCATCTCCTGTTTCTTAGCCCAGAAGTTCATAAGGAAGGGATATTCCTCTTATATTGCTTACGTGTTTAATACTAAGGCGGAAGCAGTCAGCTTAGAAAACATCTCTGTGGTGAAAGAGTTTCCAGAAGTGTTTCCAAATGAACTACCGGGAATTCCTCCTGATAGGGAAATTGAATTCACTATTGACCTAATTCCGGGTACCAATCCAATTGTCTTAGCTCCCTACAGAATGGCCCCAGCTGAACTTAAAGAACTCAAAACTCAACTGCAGGAGTTGACAGATAAGGAATTTATACAGTCCAGTATGTCACCTTGGGGTGCTCCAGTTATATTTGTCAAGAAGAAAGATGGTTCCATGAGACTTTGTATAGATTACAGGAGACTAAACAGAGTGACTGTTCGCAATAACTATCCTCTGCCCAGAATAGATGACTTATTTGACCAATTGCAAGGGGCCTCTGTATTTTCCAAGATTGATTTGAGATCTGGCTATCATCAGTTAAAGATTAGAGGAGAAGATGTCTCTAAAACTGCATTCCGAACCAGATATGGGCATTATGAATTCCTAGTAATGCCTTTTGGATTGACAAATGCCCCAGCTGCTTTTATGGACTTGATGAATAGGGTTTTCCGTCCATATCTGGACAAGTTCGTGATCGTATTTATTGATGATATTCTCGTATATTCTAAAACAGAGGAAGAACATAGAGAACACTTGAGAATTGTACTTCAAACTCTGAAGGAACATCGATTATATGCAAAGTTTGATAAATGTGAGTTTTGGTTGAAGAAGGTTGCATTTCTAGGCCATGTCATATCTGGAGAAGGAATAACAGTAGATCCATCAAAGATAGCAGCAGTTCTTAGATGGGAACGACTGATAAATGCATCAGAAATCCGAAGTTTCCTTGGATTAGCTGGGTATTATCGAAGATTTGTTAAAAACTTTTCTAGAATTGCCGCACCATTGACAAGGTTAACTAGGAAGAATGTGAAGTATAGTTGGGACGATGAATGCGAGAAAAGTTTTAAGGAACTCAAGAGTCGTCTCACCTCAGCACCTATACTTAGCCTTCCTTCAGGGAAAGGTAATTATGTAATATATAGCGATGCCTCAAAACAAGGGTTGGGATGCGTCTTGATGCAGAATGATAAGGTGATTGCTTATGCCTCTAGACAGCTAAAACAACATGAGTTAAATTACCCAACTCATGACCTTGAGTTAGCTGCTATAATATTTGCTTTAAAAATCTGGAGACACTACCTATATGGAGAAACTTGTCAAATCTTTACGGATCATAAGAGTTTGAAATATATTTTCTCTCAGAAAGAATTGAATCTAAGGCAAAGAAGATGGTTAGAGTTAATCAAGGATTATGATTGTTCCATAGAATATCATCCGGGGAAAGCCAATGTAGTAGCTGATACTCTCAGTAGAAAGTCCAATGGTCGGCTATCTCACTTAAAAGCAGAGTATTTACAGTTGAAAGAGTTACGGGCAAAGTTAACCATAAATGGTTCTGGAGCCTTATTAGCATCCTTACAAGTGAGACCCGTATTATATGATAAAATCAAGGAGGCACAAGTCCATGATTCTGAAATCATTAGAATGATTGAGAAGATTAAGGGAGGAGATGAAGCCGGGTATACAATAGATAGTCAAGGGGTTTTATTCTTTAAAGGAAGATTATGTGTTCCGAGGAAATCTGATATAAAGACTGAGATTCTGGAAGAGGCACATAACTCCATTTATACTATGCATCCAGGAAGTACTAAGATGTATAGGACACTTAAGAACTACTATTGGTGGTCTGGCATGAAGAGAGAGATTGCAGAGTATGTTTCTAGATGTCCTATATGCCAACAAACAAAACCGGAGCGTTTGAGACCTGCGGGGACATTACAGCCACTTCCAATACCAGAATGGAAATGGGAACACATCACTATGGATTTTGTTACAGGATTTCCAAGGACCCGTCGAGGTCACAATGCAATATGGGTCATAGTAGACAGATTAACTAAGTCTGCACATTTCTTAGCCATTAACATGACATACAGTCTAGACCGCTTGGGAAAAATTTTTGTTAATGACATAGTTAGCCGTCATGGGGCTCCTGTGTCAATTGTATCTGATAGAGATCCACGATTTACTTCTAAGCTATGGCCAAGCTTACATAAAGCTATGGGAACGAAGTTAGCATTTAGTACAGCCTTTCATCCTCAAACAGATGGCCAATCAGAACGAACTATTCAGACTCTAGAAGACATGCTTAGAGCCTGTGCACTGAGCTTTAAAGAAAGCTGGGATGAACATCTCTCACTTATAGAGTTTGCATATAATAACAGCTATCATGCTAATATTGGGATGACACCATATGAAGCCTTGTATGGTAGACCCTGTAGAACACCTATCTGTTGGAGTGAAGTTGGAGAAAGGAAATTGGTTCAACCAGAACTAATACAAAGCACGATAGAAAAAGTTGAGGAAATCAAGAGATGCTTAAAGGCAGTGCAAAGCAGACAGAAAAGTTACGCAGATAAGCGAAGGAGAGACTTAGAATTTCAAGTGGGAGACCGTGTGTTTCTAAAAGTTTCTCCATGGAAAGGCCTAATTAGATTCGGGAAGAAAGGTAAACTAAGTCCAAGATACATTGGCCCTTACGAGATTATTGAGAGAATCGGAAGTCTAGCTTATCGTCTTCGACTTCCAGCTGAACTAGCAAGGATACATGATGTCTTTCATGTCTCCACACTTCGGAAGTTTATTCCAGACCCAACCCATATGATACAACCTCAAGATATTCAATTGAAGGAAGATCTGTCATACGAGGAGGTTCCTGTGGAAATTCTAGATTATAAAGTACAAGAGCTTCGTACAAAGAAGATTCCTTTAGTCAAAGTTTTATGGAGGAGTCACGCAATAGAAGAAGCCACATGGGAACGAGAAGAAGAAATGAGATCTCGATATCCCCACTTATTTCCAAGCTAGTAAGGATACTAAAATTTCGAGGACGAAATTTATTGCAAGTAGGGGAGAACTGTAATACGCGTTATGTACACTATGCTTTTTGAATGATATCAAGTGTTATTTCAAGGAAATATTGGATTAATAGCGTTCACACTTTACGGATACCATAGTCAATAGATTCGCCTTTCTGCAATGATTTCATTTAAACTTGTTGTGTTTATATCAGAGACCGTCTTGTATAAAATGGACTTCAAAAAGGTTATATGAATTGTATAGCACATCAAAACATAGTACCACATCTAGTAATCTGGATTTTTGGTAGTACCTTATAAGTAGTAGAAGCCACTACTAGCATAGTGTCCATAATGTAATAGATTTATACTCATTAGCCATAATCACATCATTAAGACTAATTAAGCATGATTAGTGCTAATTAACCATCATTAGCGATATTTAAGCGTCATTAGCATAGATTTATAGTCATTAGTCATAATCACATCATTAAGACTAATTAAGCATGATTAGTGCTAATTACCCATCATTGGCGATATTTAAGCATCATTAGCATAGATTTATACTCATTAGCCGTAATCACATCCTTAAGACTAATTAAACATGATTAGTGCTAATTACCCGTCGTTAGTGATAATTAAGCGTCATTAGCAAAAGTGGACACATGGAGAGGAAATTGTGGGACGCGTGTCGTTATATAGGCAGCACAGTGTCAAAAAAACTCAATAGCACCATGTGTCAGCATCCTAAGTCTAACACGTGTCATGGTGAAGCCGCTTGCTTGGGCAACAAGTTATCTTATGTAGAAGCCAAACCACTTGCTTGGGCAGCAAGTAAACTCGTGGATAGGGGAAGCCTATTACTTAGGCAACAAGTTTCCTTATGATTATGCCATGTGTCTTCATACATGGATAAGGGACACATGAACCTCCCTTACATGTTGACACATGTCACACATGTAAAGGGGGTGGAGGCCTATAAATACCATGACCCCCCATAGTCCTCCCCACTTCATTCACGCCCATCACTCCACCTTAGAGCCGCAAGGCCGCCGAGCTTGCAGGAGGAGCACGAGAGGAGCACGACGAAGCCCTGTCGGTGATCGAGAGCGTTTTTAAAAGCCGTAACGAAGTTCTGTCCGCATCAAGCCGTAGTACTGAAATCTAGGACGGCTATAAGGGAGAATTTCACTAAAGAAGGTGATTCGGACTCAAGCTAGATAGCGTTCAGGTGAGGGATTCTCAAGCGCTATTTTAAAGCACTAGTCTTTAGCTTTTATGCATGGTTTTGAATATCAAGTATGATATCACATTTTTTTAAAGATTTTACGCATGAATTACAAGTAACATACAGTTAATATGAAATCAGGGCTTTAGAACATATTTCAGAAGTCGTTTCAGGTGTTTTGTCATGATAACACGTTTTTAAGCATCTCGTTCTTTATGGAATACGAATCGTAAGTTTCACTACCTAGATTCAAGCTTTTTATATAAGAAATATGTTGTGTGCAGTTACTATGCAATATTAATCAGATTTCAAGTTCTTAATGGTTTTAGTTGTCAGAATATGCATGCTATGCCAAGATTATTTTATGTTCATGATTTAGCTGTTATGAGCTTGAATTAGCAAAAGTATGGTTTATTAGTGACTAGAAAAGAATCAGAATCAGAAGATAAGCACCACAGTAGCTCTTTTATACAAATCATGAACTAGCCATTAGATATGGTGATGTCATTAGATATGACCCTGAAACCGCCATTAGATATGGCAAACCATTAGATATGGTATCAAGAGGACTTTGGGTCCGCATTCTGTATACATATAGGCTTTGGGCCGTATGCAGGGTGTTTTTGGTCTTTGGGACCGTCTGCGCGTATGACTTAGCTTTGTTTCAGCGTTCATGATCCGATAACTTAGCCACAGTGGTGATTAGTACAAACAGCTTGACAGTGATAATTATGTTTCAGTTTATCTTCTTTTGAAGTGATTTCAGTATTCAGTTGCAAATCTAGCATGTTGTTATATGTTTACTGTCATAAAGTCTCTTTTTCAAGATATTTCAAAGATATCAGCATAAATTTTGGCATACTGCTCATAATTCAACTTTTAGTTATATGTAAAAAGCTTGAGATCCGTTCACTGGGTCTAAGCTCATAAATGGGTTTAGACTCATCCCGTTATATTATATTATATACAGATCAGAAGAATCAGGAATAGCAGGGGAAAGAATCACGGATACACTTGAAGGAGGTGTCTTTTGCTTTTCGTTGTTTTTGTACTGTCTGTGTTGTTTTGTAAGAAGTTGTAATAGATAGAACTTGTGTAATACACTTCTTGGTGTTGTGAACTTAAAATACAAAGGTTTTATGTTTTATGAGATTGCCACATGTTTACTTGAGGAAAAAGAAGAGGAAAGATCTCTGTCGCGGCACGTTCCGGTTAGCGGGACGGGTCGTGACAAGGTATGTATCGGTGTAGCAAGATGTACTAGTTCTTGTCATTGTTATGTACCAGTGCAACAATAACCAAACTATGTGACACTTTGTACATTCAACAGTACACCGGTGTACATGGATTATGTACCAATATAACAATAATCAAATTGTGTAAGAGTTGTTTTCAAGGTTTTTACAGCACACAACTATAACTATACTTTATTACATACTAACTTAATAAAGAAAAGACTAGATGCACTTGATAACGCTTTATCATCGACAATAGTATCAACAACTTTGAACACGTATCTACTCTGATTATGATCCTATGACATATGCCTTTCTTCTTTTGATGTAATTCAAGAATGATTTGTTGGAGCCTATATCACAACATCAGTAGCATAAAACAATTATTTGATTGAATCTTTTTATATCTGATCTCAATCTCGAACTCATTTTGTCCATTTACTCAAAACAATTTAAGAATAACTAAAACTCTTTGAGGGTAGATGTTTTAAAACAATTGATCCACTTGAACGATGTAAAATATTTTTTAAAAAATGAGAAGGCAAATGGTAATGGAATATAGAGCAAGTATAATTTCCCTTGGCCTTGAAAAATCAAAACATGGAGAAAGAATGATCCACCAATCTAAAAAGGTAATTGATTACCCTTGATTTTGGACCCAAAATGGGAATAAGGTTGATCAATTGCCTTAAAAAATGATTTACTACAATAGATTGTTGAGTAATAACCTAGGACCTCCATTGATTGAATAGCTTGGATATTTCAATTAGCATGGTTCAAATGCATACACGAATAGATGTTCACGTTAGGTCTATTTTAAGATGAAAGCAACATATAAAATGAATATGTTCAAGTTGTAAAATAAGATCTTTCAACTCTCACAATCACACAATTGATTTACATGGCAACGAATAATTCGAACAATATGTTGCTACATATTATGACAGTATATTCACAATAATAAATACTATTTTTTATATGATTATCTTTTCTTAGTGGAATTCACAATAAATGTCATGTTGCATGGTAACCATTCATATAATGATGATTATCTATTGATTTTTCATTTTTCATTAGCTATTGCTAATTTAATGAAGATTATAAGAAAATTCTCGAGAAAGTCAACAAATAATTTTTGTGATGGATTCTGTTGAGATAATTGCTATTTATGTATTTAGATTATTCCAAGTTTTGTTTTTGCTTTATCTTTTGTAATCCTCTATTTATCCTTTCCTTATTTTGTATTTTATCTAATAGGTGTTTCTCCTATATAAGAGAACCCTTGGATCTTTCATAAATCATCTAAGTTAATCCCTTTTATATGGTATCAGAGCCTAGTTTCGACCTTCGCCGCCTCAACCGCGCGTGTAATCCCACGCCTCTCCTGCGCCTCTCCTGAGAAGAACCTCTCGACGGCCCTCGCCCCGCGCGCGACCCCCGGGCCCCCGCCCGTGGTGCCCTGCGCACCTCGCAAAGGTGCCCTCGCCTCTCGCAACTCGCGCAGGCAGCCCTTCCCCCGCGCACTCCGTGCCTCACGCGCAGGCCACGACACCGTGCCTCGCACCCTGCACGCTGCACGGTTGTGAAGCTATATGAAGAACCGTGCCCTTCACGCGTCCATCCCCAACCAACCCGCCTTCACGCAGAGCTCTGCCCTTGCCTCGCAGCAGAAGCCGCGGCACCCGCAGGCCACCAACGGGCAACCAACGCGCCTCACCCAGGTCTCCCTGCACTCGCCTCTGCCAGCGGCACTCCGCCTTCTTCACCGACCTTTAGCGCGCTCGACCTTGAGGCTTCCGCATGCGTAAAAGAGTAAGAAGACAAAACCCCTGTTGACTGTGCGCTCTCCTTGTTCTCTGTGCGCCCAAACTGCGACCTGCCCCCTGAACCGTGAATCAGACTTTTTTCACGGATATTCTACACCAGAGAAGATGACTACAGACCATTAAGTCTCTCTTTTCGGCAAGCAACAAGAATAAGTAAGGATGGTTGTATGAGTCTACACACACAATCAATCCTTCGTATGAATCAGTAGACTCTTTTATATCAGTCTATCCTCCGGTCGAGTTCCATTATATTGGCCATCTTACAATATGTCAGATAACAAGGTACTGGACTTCTTCTCGTCCGGAGCCTTCAAGGGCCCAGCTCCCATCGTTAAGATGGATGGGACCAACTATGAGTTGTGGTCCATGCAGTTCCTCACCCTCATGCAGTGCAACAACAAAGAACACATCCTAACAGATCCAGAGCCAACGAACAAGACCGGAGCAAATGCTTCTTGGAAGCAAGATGACGTGAATGCACGCGTTTGGCTTTGTGGGACTCTTTCTACAGATTTAGCTAATGATATTCTAACTCAGCCAACTGCGAAGGTAATGTGGGACACTTTGGCATCCACCTATGCCCAGGCGAAGAATGAGGCCAAGATTCTTCAACTCCAGTTTGATATCTACAACACCAAGCAGGATGATCGTCCCTTGCATGCTTACTATTCTTCACTACGCGATATGTTTGAAAAGCTTCATAGCTACATGCTAATTACGACGTCTACTGAGCAGCAGAAGACATATAGGAACTCAATAATGGTTGGAGTTTTTATGGCTGGACTTGACAAAGAATATGATACTGCACGTACTCATCTTCTTACTGGAGCAACCATTCCCCCATAGAGGAGTCCTATAGCCGTCTCAATCGACTTATCATCCCTTCGACACCCACGTCCTCACACTCCTCAGTGATGGTCCCTTCTCGTGGTCGAGGCGGTGCAATCCATCTCAGGGGACGCACACCTCGGGGAAGAGGTGGGGGACGCCAATGTGGTCCCTGCACCTACTGCCGCAAGCCTGGACATACAGAGGATACATGTTATCAGAAGCATGGATATCCTATTTCTGGTCGAGCAGCAGAACGGATTACATCCTCAGAGACTTCATCTCCACAGGCTGATCCTTGACTGGATGATATCGTCTCTCGTATTCGAGAGATCATAACTCCTAGTGCTGACACCACCACAGATACCGCTGCAATATCCAGAGCCTCTTCAAGCTCCTCAGGTATCACATATGCTTTTACTGGTAGTACAAATGCAGACATGATAGAATGGATTATGGACTCTTGTGCTTCTCACCACTTGTGTGGAGACAAAACACAGCTGAAGTCCTACTGTGCTATACCACCTGGCAGATGGGTCGTTATTGCTAATGGCGACCACTTACCTGTTACAGGACAGGGAGAGGTGCAGCTGACACCTTCCATGCGCCTGAAGAATGTTTTATATGCTCCTGCTTTTCAAATGAATTTACTTTCTATTAGTCAGATAACTAAGGATTTTCATTGTCGTGCCATCTTTGACCCCTCATCTCTTGTGTTTCAGGACATACTCACGGGCATGGTGATTGGATGTGGTCGTGAGCAGCGATGATTCTACAGACTGGTCCAACCCCCTCATGCTAATGTTTCCATTATACCTACAGGACCTGTCTCTCCTTATCTATGGCACCTTAGGTTTGGACATCTTCCTCTGCAGAAGTTATGCCATGTTTTCCCTCAGATTTCTATGAGATCCTCCTTTCAGTGTGAGGCATGTCAACTTGGGAAGCATCATTGTTCCCCTTTTCCATCCCGTCAGAGTCAGAGCAGTTCTCAGCTATTTGAGCTCCTTCATTTCGACATTTGGGATCCTAGTCGTGTTCCTGATCTTCAAGGATACCGCTTTTATCTCTTAGTTGTGGATGATTTTTCTAGACTTTCTTGGATTTTCTTATTAAAAAATAAATCTGAGGCTGGATCTGTTATCAGGTATTTTATTATCTACCAAAGTCAAGTATCTTCGTACTGATAATGCCTTAGAATTTTGCACCTTACATCTTTCTGAGTTTCTTAGATCCAATGACATTGTTCACCATACATCATGCATCTACACTTCCCAGCAAAACGGTGTTGCCGAGCGCAAACACCGTCACCTACTTGATGTAACCAGAACATTGTTAATATAGAGTCGTGCTCATCATGCTTGCTGGGGTGATGTTGTCCTTACTGCTTGTTATTTGGTTAACTGTATGCCCTCATCCGTGTTAGGAGAAAAGATTCCTTACTCGATTGCGTTTCCCGAGAAGGATCTTTTCTCTCTTACACCTCGTGTGTTTGGATCTGTTGCCTTTGTTCATGATGTCTCTCCAGGCGTGATAAGCTCTCTCCTAGAGCTATCAAGTGTGTGTTTGTCGGTTAATATCGTACCCAAAAAGGGTATCGCTGCTTTGATCCACTAAGCCAGAAATATTTTGTTAGTGCTGACGTTACTTTCTTTGAATCAGTCATGTATTTTTCTCCTTCAGGTGACAGACTTATTCCATCTGACTCTAATGAGGAAATATACATGCCACCACCACCTTCATTTGATTCTTCACCTACCTCTCATCTTCCACCACCTCCACCACCACCTCCACCTCCTCCGCTGGTTCAGTTCTTGCCACGTGTTTTTTCTCGTAAATCTCGCTCTGTTCACCTTGCTCACAAGCCTTGCCCATAATCCAGCATGCCTCGGGTATGTAATGAGCATATTGTTTCTACTGATGGCACTACTGAATTGACTGTACAACAGGATTCTAGACATGAGGAGCATGTACCCTCTTAAGAGGGGGATATCCAGTCCCATGATCTGGCAGATGATCTTGACGTACCAATTGCTCTGCGAAAGCCAAAAAGGACATGTGCTACTTACCCACTTGCAGCCCAGAGTTCTTTGGATAGGTTGTCCGAAGATTTCAAGAGATTTACGCTAGCACTGTCAGCCGTGCAAATACCACGGACATACCAGAAGGCTCTCAAGGATAGTCATTGGAGGATTGCCATGGAGGAGGAGATGGTTGCGCTACAGTCACATGGTATGTGGAGTCTTGTTTCTGCTCCCGTTGATACGTCAGTTGTGGGATGCAAGTGGGTATTTACTGTGAAACACCGCGCAGATGGCAGTATGGATCGTTATAAGGCGAGACTTGTGGCACGAGGGTTCACCCAGACATATGTGGTGGAATATCAAGATACTTTCTCCCCAGTTGCCAGACATTCTACTGTACATATTCTCCTTGCTATTGCCGTAACACGAGATTGGCCTCTTCATCAGCTTGATGTGAAAAATGCATTCCTCTATGGTGACTTGCAGGAGGAGGTCTACATGCAGCAGCCACCTGGGTTGGCTGCTGAGGGGGAATGTCATAAGGTATGCAGGATACATAAGGCTATCTATGGCCTCAAGAAGAGTCCAAGAGCATGGTTCCAGAAGCTTTCAGATTTGATAGAGCAGTGGGGGTTTGTGAGATCAACTGCAGATCACTCCTTGTTTATACAGAAGACCTAGAGAGGTATTACAGTCATTCTTGTTTAGGTTGATGACAGTATTATTATAGGGGATGACGAGCAGGGTATTCAGGATGCCAAGGACTTCCTAGGTCAACAGTTTGTGACCAAGGACCTTGGATATTTACGTTACTTTCTTGGAATAGAGTTTACCAGGAATCAACGGGGTCTTGTAATGACCCAAAGAAAATATGTTATAGATCTTCTCTTAGAAACAGGTATGGCAGATTGCAAACCTGCCACTACTCCGCTTGACCCAAGTATGAAGTTGTATGATGATGGTACTGAGGAAGTCGACAAGAGAAGATACAGAGAGCTGGTTGACAAGCTATTATATGTAATTATTACCAGGCCCGACATAGCATTTGCAGTAAGTAAAGTGAGTCAATTTATGGAGCAGCCCAGACATGCACATATGGATGCAATTCATATGATTTTAAGATATTTGAAGACTTCACCCGGTACTGGACTTCTTTTCAGCAGAGGCACATCTCTATCAGTGACAGTATGCGCAGATGCAGATTATGCTGGGTGTCCAAAAGATAGAAAGTCTACATCTGGATTTGTCGTGTTCATGGGAAATTTTCTTGTTTCATAGAAAAGTAAGAAGCAGAGGTGGTTGCTAGATCAAGTGTTGAATCAGAATACAGGGCTATGGCACATGCTAGTACATAAATGATGTGGGTCAGATCTATTCTTACTGATCTAACTATAGAAGTACCTCTTCCCATGCATCTCCAGTGTGATAATCAAGCTGCTCTCTTCATTGCAAATAACCCAGCCTTCCATGAAAGGACGAAGCACATAGAGGTGGATTGTCACTACACTCGTGACATGATACAGAAGGGTTTTATCACTACTCCACATGTCAGCTCTGGAGACCAGACAACAGATATACTTACAAAGGCTCTAGCAAGAGGACTGATGAATCTCCATTTCATCACCTTTATTCTATCATTTTGGCCTCAAAAACCCCGGCAAATGCATGTAAATAGCATCAATTTGGACATAATAGCATTCATTATTCATTTGTATTTATTGTACAGTAAATAAAGTTTTTAATGCCAAAATTATAGAATAAAGAGAGAAAAGAAAAAGGAATAAAATATTGTAAATATTTTATGACCCTAACCCCGAGACCAAGGCCAGCATGGTATTGGTCGACAAGGAATAAAGTAGGGGGAGATAAGGGCTGATATACAATAAATATCTCAGTTATTCATTCATCCATTTATGCATTTTTGACACCTATTTCGTACATAACTATTTATTCCTCAAATAAAGAAACTTTGTTCATGAGAGTTGTAGATAATAATGTAAATAAAAATACAAAATTGAGTTTATACAAAAATAATACTCAGTGTATATTTTATACCCAGAATAAAAAGCAAAAATCTCAACTTCCCAGACCCATATCTTGCAAATAAAAACTCCAAATCACCCAAAATCACCTTTAATTGTACATAGCATTTCATAAACTATTTTATAAAATTGGTTTCATAATTTTTGGAGTCCATCTGTAGAAGTTAGGTTTTTGGCCCTTCTTGTACACAATACCTGATTAAAATATTCATTTTATTCAATATTCATTATTTTTACAAATTCATATTTTTAGAATTTTGTAGATAATGTATATAATCCAGGTACATATTGACATTAGAATAAAACCAAAAATAATTTGGAAAATAAAATGAAACTATGTAAAATATATAGGCAAGATACCTATATGGAGTATATACACAAATAAAAAGGGAAAAACATTCTTTAATTATCCAAATCTCTTATATTTTTGTATATAGTATATGTGTCCTATTAAAAATACAACTCCTTAATAAAAACACATAAAATTATTTAAATAAATACAATGTGTATAAAATACAGGTAAAGTACCTATATATATACCTACAAATACATAGACCTATTTATTTAAAAATACAAATAAACTTACAAAAATCAAACAAAAATACCTTTATACTCACAAAAATAAGTTATAAAATTATAAAATAAGAAACTAAAATAATAAAATAAAATAAATAAATTAAAAATAAAATATACAAAAATACATATAAAATACATACATATACACATTATTTTAATAAAACCGTAATAAAATACTTCAAAAAAATAAATAAAAATCATAAATAAATACTACATTAATTTATAAACATTTTCTATTTTATAAGTAAAATATAATAAAATCATTTGCTAGGTTAAATAATTCATTTTGTAATAAGGATCCCTATTTTGGCGTGTAGCGGCTGAGGTGGACCAATGGGCGCGTCGCGCCTGTTGACCGCAGGTCAACTGGACCTCCAGGCGTCTGACTTCACGCGACCTGTCTTTTCCCCGATTTCCGCCATTTTTCCCGCCTGGCTCAGTGAACCATCGCACTCGCTTCCTTCACAAGATTTGTCCTCTGATCATCCATGATGCCCGCCAAGATCCTAGATCAATCTGATACTCATTGGTTTAATCAATAAACGCCGGTCATTGGGGGTCCCTCGGAATGTCTATAAATAAAAACCTCCGACTTCCCGGCCAAAGTTGGCCATTTTCACTCCACCAAAAAGCCTTGTTCTTGCTCCTGGTGTGTTCCTCGTGACAGGAGGAGTCGCCCAGCACCTCGACTTGGCCGGAGGTCGGAGAAGTTTTGTCGCGGTGGTGCTCCGGCGACCACCCTGCTCCCTGGCGGCCCCCAGGTATAAGAGCTGTTCTTTCTTGCTTAGTAGTTAGGTTTTAGTATTAGCTTTTAATTCCAGTCCTTAGGTTAGCTTTTAGATGATTAGCTTAGGCCAAAATCAGAAATTCGAAGTTCGCCGGAGCTGAGCTCCGGCGACTTCCCCACTGTGATCCTCTCTGTCTTCGACCGCCTAAATCGCCTCATCTCCATCCCCTTCGAGTTCTCCATCAAATGCACACACTTGTTCAACCCAGGACCCCAGGTCTTGGCGAATCGGAGCTCCTCCTCCACCCTTCACCGGAGCTTCGTCGCCCACCACCATCCGCTTGCTCACAGCTTCAAACCCCTGGTCGAGGAAGACGCCCTCGAGCCACTCTTTCTTCCTGTGCAGGTTAGGTGCGAAATAGAGCACCTGGAGTCGATTTACAAGCCGGCGGAGGTACCTGGAGCCGTAACCCTACTTCGAGCTCGTTGCAGCGCTCCGGTGTACCTCTGGCCGATCCGAGACCTCCAGACGTTAGAGGATACCTCCAGGAGGCTTCTTGGACCTTCAGGAGCGAAGAAGACCGGCGGGAGAGCGAGATCCGAGCGGAGGAAGCTCGCCTCGGCGAGGCTTCTTCCCTGTTCTTCCTCGCAGCTCCTCCGCCGTTGGATGAAGACGAAGGCCCAGATTGAAGACCAGCCGTCCGATGGAGCACCGCCTCGACCGTCGGATCATCTCGGATGATCTAATCCTAGCGCTCCATCGACGAACCGTCATCGGCGTACGTGGAGGCACCACGTGTCAAGTGAACGAAGATCAGCCGTCCATCAGCGCGCCTTTTGGGGGTAATTTTCACATTCGACCCCCGTTTTTTTTGTATTTTATTTTTAGTCCTGTAAATAAATAAGCACGTTATAATTAATGTGGATATTTTGCATGAGACCCCCTGTACTGTTTTGATATTACTCTTGGGTCCAGTCCACGTCACCTCACGTGTCGTCCCACGTGAGGTGGGCTTTTTGCATAAGACCCCCTGTATGTTTGTAAATTTGAATTTAGTCCAGTAAATAAAATGTTCAGTATATTATTTTTATGAAAAATTGCAACCAGGACCCTGAACTTTCTGATATTGCATTTTGGTCCCTGTGGGTGCGGATCACGTGTAGTCCCACGTGGTGGTTAAATTGCAAGGGGGCCCTGGCGGGTTTCTTTATTTGTTCTTAGTCCCTAAAATCACAAAACACGTTATAATGTTCTGGTATTTTTTTGCACATGTGCCCCTGGAATTTATTTTATTTGCAAAAATACCCCTGCCAGGCTATTTTATCTTTGTCTCTTTATCTATTTATTAAAAATACCTACATGGCTTCTAAAAATTCACAAAAATTAGGGTAGATGCTCCATGCCATGCTTGTTCACGCACATATTTTATTTCGCATTTTTTGCATTTTCCCTAATTATTAAAAAATGAAAAAGAAGCCATTTTTGTACTGTCTAAATTAGAAAATACAAAAAAATTAGCAAATGTTTTTGAAAAATTCCAAAAAAATTATATATGATATATTTATATATATATTGAGTCCAGAAAATGAAAAACCCTAAAAATATGAAAAAGAAAATTAAAAAAAAATCATAAAACCCCAAAAGCAACATAAAAATTAGAAAAACTCTTTAAAAACCCTAAAAATACATTTCTCTCTTTTATAATTATCTATATATTATTATTAAGGTGTAAAAATTAATTTGGGTAATTTTGGGATTTATTTGATATTTTTAAAACCCAAATTATATACGGTTATTTATTTAGTCCTATATTGTGGACATTTTTGAATTGAAAAATACATAAGAATTAGAAATATAAAGAAGAAATAAAAAAAAGGGGTTAAAAATATAAGTCTATATATTAAGTTTTTGTGCTTATAAATATATATATATTCTATATTACTTCTCTCTCTCTTCTTATATATATATATATCTCTTTATATATATATATATAGTATATAGATTTATAGAATTAATAATATGAAAAGAAAAGAAAATAAAGAAAAAAAAGTATAAAAAAAATAAAATCAAAATAAAAATTATAAAAACAAAAATATAAAAAAAATTACAAAAACCCAAAACCCACATAAAAACAAGCTTCACACATGGATGACTTGGGGATACATCTAGGCTACGCATTTTGTATTGCTCTCTGTGGTTCGACCTCTACATGCTTGTCACTATACATTTTGTTGTAGAGTAATAAAAAAAATTAATTCACATTTATTTTTTTGGACTTAATTGATACATTCTTGCTTTGTGGGTTAATTGTTGATTGACTCCAGGATTTGGTTGGTCGACACTACGACTGTGCTCCCGCCTTGTGTGGAACACAAGACCGGTCGGTCCTGGGGCCCTATCAAATGGCGCCGTTGCCGGGGAGCAATGAGCATAGCCTACGTTATTTTTGTCATTCTTGTGTGCATTTTTGATTCATAATTGATGATATTTTGTGAGCAGCTATTTTATTGCCATTAATCACCATGCTTCATTCCTTTATTTACTGTGATTAATTTATCTGCTCTATGATT
The DNA here is from genome assembly GCA_037367405.1 of Ottelia alismoides. Taxonomy (NCBI): domain Eukaryota; kingdom Viridiplantae; phylum Streptophyta; class Magnoliopsida; order Alismatales; family Hydrocharitaceae; genus Ottelia; species Ottelia alismoides. The sequence goes on along the minus strand of JAZKJV010008327.1, from coordinate 246,784 downwards.
AATTGATTGAGCTATTCTAATACATTCTTTTTGTGACTTTGATGCAAGGGTCCGCCACGCAAGGATGGCTTCTTAGGAGGCCAATGCAGCCTAGCTTGGAGGAGGATGGTCTTCCCTTCGCATGACCATCAGGAGAGAGTATCAAGGAAGCAAGGAGATGTGGATTAGATAGGCTTAGAACACTTAGGATTATCTCTGTAATTTTTGGTGAGAGAGAGACAATTTTGGCATGTAATAATTAACAGGACTCTACTCTTCACAATGAGGTCCAGTGCCCAGGTGTCTGTTCACCTGGGGGCCTCATCGTTGTTTTCCGTGATTTCTACCGCCTTCTTTCCTTTGTTTTCCGCTGTTTTGTGCTTTTCGCCTTTATTTTACTTTGTTTTGTGTGCTTGGAGCCCCTAGATATAGGTTGCTTGACTCGGTAGCTAGGTCCAAACATTAATAAGAATGCATGTTCCTATAGTCCACTTCGTATGGATCTAGTCAAACTTAAACAAGCTAAGTCATTTATCTCTTAACCCACGTGCCGTGAGCGAGCCCCATCAAGCGCTACTCCTAAACTCGAGTGTGTCGAGAAGAGGAGGGGTGAGCCAAGATCGGACCCTAGGGTTAAAGATAAATGACAAGCTTGTGGTTCTTCACGTTAATAGCAGCTAATGTTTAGGGCGATTTTGACAAATGCACACCGCCATGTAGATAGGTTTAAAAATTCTGTTTTGCATACCACATGGAGAGAGCTGGGATGCACTGTAAGTCTTCTAACTCAGCATGCATCATTCGGTTCAATGGTGAGATTTCCATCATAGAACCACTTGCACGGCTTTTCCGCTATCTCCCTCTGATTTTGAGCACCTAGGACTTAAATGAAAATCTACAAAAACGTTAGGCGCTGGTATGAAAACAGATCCAAAAAAAGTGAAAACCCAAAAATTAAAACAAGGGGACTGCTAAATAAACTTTGACCTTAATTAAAATCTGTAATGGACTATCCTTGTACCGGGTTCATAAAGCCCTCATTGTTTTCAGGTACTTTGGAGGGGGACCAAAACCCTACTCCCTTGAGCGAGTGCGACCCCCTAAGGATTAGAGCCAAAAACCCAGTCTGCAACTGCCTTGTGTATCGCCTGGATTTCCGAAGTAATGGCGCTTCTATCGTACGTAGGCGAGTAGGACTTGGTCACCAATGGTGACTCTCTGTTGTGAGAGCATCGACCCTGTCCGAAGTATTGAGCATAGGCCACGCCTTCACGGGGGTGTTTGTCTCATCGTCCTGCGTCCGAGTAGGTTCTTGCACGCTCACGGGTGATTCCGTTGCGAGCGAGAACCGAAGTATTGGTTTCGCCTATCGGCTTCCTCTCTCTTTTCTTTGGCTGAGTAGGGATCCAGGAAGGGTTACAAGGACTCCAAAAAGTACAGACTACAGGTTACACAGGAGGAGGACAAGTACGGGATACTCTTCCGGCAGTACTCTCTCTCCTATAGGGTAGCGTACTAAGGACTTGTTATAAGAAATGCCTGAAAAATCACAACTCTAAAAATGAAAAGATAATAAATAGCCGAGCTTTCACGGCTTCACATGGCGTGAGTTGGTGAACCCGATTTTGTCTTGTGTTTGTATGGATCTAGATTAAGGTTCAAAGAGCAAAGTCCCGCGCCTTTGCGCCAATTCTGTTATGTCATCCTTTGACCACCCCGCTCAACCGAGCCTTTCTACTGTTTTACACTCCTTTTTGTTCCTCGTTGACCATCGTATCATTCTTCCAAAATCCGATATTCTCTTGTGCTCCGTGAAGTTGATCCATGGATGGTTTCGTCGGGACCATGTCGACACCTACATCGATTCCATGGACTCACCTTCGCCAATAATTTCGAGGCGATTCCCGAGAACTGATCCGGACTTTGCGGATCGGACTCCAGACTCCTCGTTTTCTACCTTTCTCTTGGCCACCCAATAAACTGGGATCACTTTTGTCCCACTACCGCCGTTGTGAATGGGAGTCGATTACAGTCTACATCATTTTTCCATTCACAACACGCTGGGGTTGACTTGAACTCCAGCCTCATCACGACAGCTGAGTATTTATGGCAAGTGATCTGATTCGGACCGTCTCATTATGCAGATAGAAGACAGTGCGAGCCCTGGAGACTACTCCGGAGTTCATCTCTTCCGACTCAGACCCTGACATGGCTCCCGGAGGAAAGGGCAAGGGTCAGCAGCCGCCCACACCAGAGGGACAGATGCCAGATCAGAACCAAGTCAATGCACAGTTGCTGGCATCCATCCAGGCAATACAGCAGCAGCTGACTGAGCAGGCCCTTACGCAGACGGCTTTCCAGGACATGTTGAATGATGTGATAAACCGTAACGACGGAGGAGGAGGCCGAGGCAGAGGAGGCAGGGGAAGAGAAGATGGAGGTGGAGGAGGTGGTGACGACCCCAATGATGATCCTGAATTCCAGCCACAGCCGAAGCCAACACTCAAAGAGACATACAATCCAGGAGACAGCCAGATGACCGAGTAGATTCTCATCCCACCGGTACACGCTCACTTCGAGCTGAAACCCCAATTTATAGCCCTTCTCCCTGCATTCCATGGCAACACCAATGAAGAGCCATACATTCACCTGCAGCAATTCTCCCGCATTTGCCGCACCACCCACTATCCGAATGTCCCCCTGGACATTGTCAAGATGACGGCTTTCCCCTTCAGTCTACAGGATAAGGCCCTTTATTGGGTCAATCACATGGGAAAGGTCGTGACGACCTGGGAGGAGTTGAAGTCCGCCTTCCTGCACAAGTATTACCCTCTGGGTCGACTCAACCAGATGCGGGCCCGTATCAGTAATTTCTCCCAAGGACCCCATGAGTCGATACATGAAGCATGGGAGAGATTCACTGATCTGCAGGAGAAGTGTCCCCATCATGATATTCCGAAGACCAGCTTGGTTCAGCATTTCTTTGGGGGACTGAACATTGAAAGTCAAAGGCTCGTAGACGCAGCATGTGGGGGCTCCCATTTCAACAAGGATGAAGATGTTGTCTGGCAAATTTTCGAAGAAATGGCCGAGGGAGAGGCCGCACTCTCTTCATCCAAGGCGTACCAAAAGCAGCCCCAGATCCTCCAGAAACAAGTTCACATGGCTGCATCGAAAGAAGTAGAGAGAGATGAGAGCTCCAACCTCAGTATCATTGGGGGCCATCTCTCTAAGGTTGATATAATCGAGAAGCGATCACAGGACCTTGAGAAACTCGCTGTGATCGAGAAGAGGACCCAGAGTTTGGACAAGCTGGATCACATCACCAAGCAGCTAGAACTGCTGGTAGGTACCATCAATTCTGTTCAGTCGGCAGCACCGCTCGAAGCTCCAGCTGAGAGGAAAGACGAGCAACCACCGCTACACCAGCCTCAGCCAAGCCAGCAACCACCGACAGTTCAGCACGTGTACTACGTGCAGGCACCTGATCAGAGCCAGCCACAACAGCAGATGGTTGTGTACCAACCAGAGTTTATCTCAGACACCGATTCAGTATTCCCGCCACCACCCCTGGTCCAGGAAGTTAATGGGGTTTGGACTAATGATGCACAGCCGACCCGTCCTCAGGGACAACTCCAGGGTCAGCCATTTGCCAACCGGCAGTACCACCAACCTCAGGGTGGTCGTTTTGGGCACCCCTCTCAGCAACACCAGCAGCCTCCTCAGCTCGCACACCAATGGAGGCAGAACTTTCCGTATCAGCAGCAGCCACAGTATCGCCATCCACAGCCGTATCACCAATACGCGGCTGCTCAGCCTCAATCATACCAGCAGTATCCCTCTCCGTCCTACCAACAACTTCAACTTCCTGCTCCACCACAGCAACACCATCAGCAGCCTCCCCACCCATTTAACCAACAGCAGCGTGGTATGCACGCTGCATCTTCTGATGTGCCCCCAGCTAATCCCACCATGGAGTGTCTAGCCCAGCTTGTCCAAGGGCTAGCGGAGATGACTAAGCGGCTTGATGACCTGACCGCCACTCGCACTACCATCCCGGCGCAGGTCGAAGCCAACCCCAACAATTTCAAGAAGAAGGAGCAGGAGCGGTAGGGCCTTGCCTCCGCCTGCTACCAGATATGGGGTGAATAAAGAAACAGGTGGATCGTCATCTTCCGCATCAGCCGTGCCAGCTCCAAGGGCGGGTGAGGAGGAAGAGGAAGGAGAAGCCAGTCCAGCCGTCGTGCATTGCCAAAAGCAATTCCAGCCAAAAATACAAAAAAATCCGCAAAAACAAAAACACCAAAAAGAAGCCTGTAGCAGAAGTGAAGCCGCGCCAGCCTTGGAGGAGCCGCCAGCAGCAGCCGATCCTGTGCCAGCCGATGGAGCCAATGCTACCCTTTTTGATCGCCCAGCAGCACCAGCAGAGTTAGATCCAGCTTGTACACCTTTTTGTAGTCCGGATGTACAACATTCTGTGGGCGATAATCTTGATGTAAATAAGAACTCTAATTTTCCTGCCAGTAATGTGAATATTCCTTTTCCGCATGCAACACAAAAATCCAAAAAAATGGCAAAAAGAAAAACTGCATTGTCTGATCCAGGTGTTGTAGATATTTTGGATAAATTGACTGTTGAGATTCCCTTGTTGAAGGCCGTGGAATACATGCCAGCTGTAAAGAAAGGATTGAAAGAGGCATGCACTAACAGGCGTCGCTCAGCGCAAGACAACAGACGCCAAGAGGTAGAAAAACACGTTTTGTCCATGGCCACAGTTGCAGCTATCACCAACCTCCCCCAGAAAAAGCAAGACTCAGGAGCACCTCTGATCAGTTGTGTGATCTGCCCGTGGAATTAATTCACAAATCCCTTTGGGCAATTAGTAATTGTAACTTGGACTCACGAAAAGGTGGTCAGAAGCGAAAGGATGATCTGAACAGGCTCTTGGAATTCCGAGACTGCGCATACGATAACACCTTGATGTACAAAGAGAAGGTGAAACGCTGGCATGACCGGCACATCAGACGAAAGACCTTCGATGTTGGGCAGAAAGTGTGGTTGTTTGATGCAAAGTTGCGGATATTCCCAGGTAAATTAAAAAGTAAGTGGACAGGGCCATTTCGAGTATGTGAAGTGCGTGACAACGGAAGCATTGCTATATCAGAATTGTCCCCTGACGCACAGCCCTTCGTCGTCAACGGCCAACTACTGAAGCCTTACTTGGAACCAGATTCGTTCTTGGCCGTTGTTGACTCTATTCAGTTAGTGCAACCCGAGGATATCTCTACACCTCCTGCAGCACCAAAAGATTCAGACGATGTACTCCAACCATTATTGCTCTGATTTTCTTCTTTTCTTCTTTTCTTCTTTTCCTTATCTATTTTCTTTTTCTATCTAAAACGTGCCGCCTTTGTAGACAGTTTTCTATACTTAGGACGTACTTGGTCCTAAGTATAGGGGGATGTGCACCTAGGGTTTCTCATTTCTGTTCGATCCTCTCCATTGTCTCCTCTTCTTGTCTATACTTAGGAGTATCTTACCCTAAGTATAGGGGGAGACAATCTGAGTACGATCAGTGTATTCTCACCCTTGACCCTCCCCGCTTTTTGTACACCCGCTATACTTCGGATTATTTGATCCTTAGTATAGGGGGGACGGTCAACTTCTCATTCATTCATTTCATTCGTATTTATTCTTTAGATCTGTCTATACGCAGTACGAGTTATGTCTCTGCTTTTTCCTTTCGATCTATGAGGACATAGCTCAAGCTAAGTATAGGGGGGTCGTATATACTGTGTATATACTAAAAGCCATAACTCATACTGAAAAATAAAATAAAATGTAAAAAGTAGCTTTATAATAATAAAAGATGATTGTGAGTTCCTCAGACTAATTGTAATTATGCTGACTAGTAAGTCAGAAAAGGGTTTTGTAGGAAACGTTTTCCTTTGAAAAATCCTGTGAAAGTTGTTTGAAAATAGTGTGAAAAAGTATTCAACGATTGAAAAATTAGTTTGTGTGTAAAACCTATTTTCTTTGAGTGAAAGCAAAAACTTTGTGAAATTTAGTGTGCAAATGATTGTGAAAAGTTGATTGTCAAAGGTGTTTTGAAAAATCTATCTATGTTGTGTAAAACATTTGTAAAAGGATTTTCAAATGCGTGTACATGTTACAAAAAAAAATTTATTATTTTTGGACTAGAGTTTTCGAAAACCCTTGTGAAAATGTTTCTCGAGTAAGTCTGAGGAATCCACACAAAAATCTTTCATTTGTAAATAAGGAATAAGCCAAATAAAGTTTATAAGAACAGAACCATACTATACGTAAAAGACAATTTTTCTTTTTTTGTACCTACTGATTAATAAATCAGATACCTATACAGCATGATTTGAGAAATAGTATGACCAGTTTTGGAAAAATTTGATGTGAAATGATTTCAAATGAGTGAAACTGTGTTGATTGCAAAATTTTTCTTTGTGTGAAAGAAAGGATTTCAAAAACCTATGTGCAAATGTTTTGAAAAATGCTTGTTAAAAGTATTGTGAAAATTGTATATATCTACATATAGTGAAAAATCTGTGCAAAAATAGTTTTCAAATGTGTGTAAAGGATTGCAAAAATTATCGTGTACTATAGTTTGCAAAAATATTTTCAAAAAGCTATTAATAACACCATGGCAGATACTAGTAAATCAGAAACAAGATACATACAATTCCTTCTATACATAACCAAATAAACTATTTCTTGCATACCTGTAAAGTCGCTAAAAATTTCCTAAATTTTGAAAATAAAGCAGCACGCCTGTGTAAATAAATGTACATACTCTTTAAACATTGTCAGTTCGTATTTCCTATGCAGAGATTCTTTTTGTAAAAACATTCTTTGATCCTTCCGAATTTTTGTGAAAAATTGCATCATTCATTGCACATAGCATAAGCATACCATTCATATTCTTTTTGAGTGAAGCTTGATGATTGAATCAGTCTAAGAAAATCTCAAATTGGAGCTCGGTTGGACCTTACCGCACCTAACTACACTGGAACCTTATGGGAACTAGGTTTAAGGTACTTCAGGTCTATTCAGACTTAATTCTTTGAGAAATCAGGACTGGGTTCAAGTCACCTCAGTGGACTAAATAGAACTTTTCGAAACACACGCATGACTCTTGTCGGCCGTGACCTAACTTGGACACCTGCACCTTTCACATAGCTCTCCATGGATGAGGTGGTGAGGAGGCAGTTTCCTTCGGCTTGGGGTAGCATATGAGGGTAGTACTTCTAGGCGGAACCTCTCTTCTTCTTATAGTGAAGGAAGTGCACCTCAACTTGGTCTAGTGGTGATGAAGTCTAAGGACTGAAGCTGTGGGTTGCAATAAAGCTTCAAAAGAGGGACAGACTACTGGCTCAAGGAGAAATTTCTTGTATATATGCTGCACCATGTAGATATGTTGTACAGATGCAATTGAAAAAAAGAAAAAAAAATTGAAAAAAAAAATTGCAAAAAGGAACTCCAAAAAAGTGGTGGGTCGGATTGAAAATTTAATAACCCCACCGGAGTGTGTATAGTTCAATAAAGCAAAAGCTTATGGTATCCATGTTTCATCTCATGAAGCTTGCAGCGGGAGACTCGGCTACACTGGCTGAGCTTCCAAAAGTCTATACTTCTTCCCCCTCTCCTTGAGCCGGTTGCACTTGAACTTAGAAGGGAATACCCCGCTTCTCGAGGAAAGAGTTGCTAGACCGAGGCATTAGAGTTACCAGGATGGGGGAGGTTGTTTCTTTGCCACTTCTGAAGTGGGGAGCCACTGTCACTTACATTGTACAAGTCAGCTTCATAGTCATAAGGGTTTGCGTATGATGTAGGCTAGTTCTGACCTGGCTATTGAGGTGATTTGAACCAAGTTCTGTGACTCTCGAAGGCTGTTGTGTTTTAAATTTGGTTCCCAACTAGGTTCCACACACCTTCACACCCAAGGTCTGACAGGAGCTCCAAACTCAGATTTTGTAAAGACGTGCATTGCACTGAAAGCACCCCTATTCACTCTATTTTTCTTGCATTTTCCTTTTCTTTTCGTTATTCTTTTTGCGCTTATTGCATAAGTGTTTGCTAGGGACTAGCAAAGGCAAGTATAGGGGGGTGATGAATCTCCATTTCATCACCTTTATTCTATCATTTTGGCCTCAAAAACCCCGGCAAATGCATGTAAATAGCATCAATTTGGACATAATAGCATTCATTATTCATTTGTATTTATTGTACAGTAAATAAAGTTTTTAATGCCAAAATTATAGAATAAAGAGAGAAAAGAAAAAGGAATAAAATATTGTAAATATTTTATGACCCTAACCCCGAGACCAAGGCCAGCATGGTATTGGTCGACAAGGAATAAAGTAGGGGGAGATAAGGGCTGATATACAATAAATATCTCAGTTATTCATTCATCCATTTATGCATTTTTGACACCTATTTCGTACATAACTATTTATTCCTCAAATAAAGAAACTTTGTTCATGAGAGTTGTAGATAATAATGTAAATAAAAATACAAAATTGAGTTTATACAAAAATAATACTCAGTGTATATTTTATACCCAGAATAAAAAGCAAAAATCTCAACTTCCCAGACCCATATCTTGCAAATAAAAACTCCAAATCACCCAAAATCACCTTTAATTGTACATAGCATTTCATAAACTATTTTATAAAATTGGTTTCATAATTTTTGGAGTCCATCTGTAGAAGTTAGGTTTTTGGCCCTTCTTGTACACAATACCTGATTAAAATATTCATTTTATTCAATATTCATTATTTTTACAAATTCATATTTTTAGAATTTTGTAGATAATGTATATAATCCAGGTACATATTGACATTAGAATAAAACCAAAAATAATTTGGAAAATAAAATGAAACTATGTAAAATATATAGGCAAGATACCTATATGGAGTATATACACAAATAAAAAGGGAAAAACATTCTTTAATTATCCAAATCTCTTATATTTTTGTATATAGTATATGTGTCCTATTAAAAATACAACTCCTTAATAAAAACACATAAAATTATTTAAATAAATACAATGTGTATAAAATACAGGTAAAGTACCTATATATATACCTACAAATACATAGACCTATTTATTTAAAAATACAAATAAACTTACAAAAATCAAACAAAAATACCTTTATACTCACAAAAATAAGTTATAAAATTATAAAATAAGAAACTAAAATAATAAAATAAAATAAATAAATTAAAAATAAAATATACAAAAATACATATAAAATACATACATATACACATTATTTTAATAAAACCGTAATAAAATACTTCAAAAAAATAAATAAAAATCATAAATAAATACTACATTAATTTATAAACATTTTCTATTTTATAAGTAAAATCTAATAAAATCATTTGCTAGGTTAAATAATTCATTTTGTAATAAGGATCCCTATTTTGGCGTGTAGCGGCTGAGGTGGACCAATGGGTGCGTCGCGCCTGTTGACCGCAGGTCAACTGGACCTCCAGGCGTCTGACTTCACGCGACCTGTCTTTTCCCCGATTTCCGCCATTTTTCCCGCCTGGCTCAGTGAACCATCGCACTCGCTTCCTTCACAAGATTTGTCCTCTGATCATCCATGATGCCCGCCAAGATCCTAGATCAATCTGATACTCATTGGTTTAATCAATAAACGCCGGTCATTGGGGGTCCCTCGGAATGTCTATAAATAAAAACCTCCGACTTCCCGGCCAAAGTTGGCCATTTTCACTCCACCAAAAAGCCTTGTTCTTGCTCCTGGTGTGTTCCTCGTGACAGGAGGAGTCGCCCAGCACCTCGACTTGGCCGGAGGTCGGAGAAGTTTTGTCGCGGTGGTGCTCCGGCGACCACCCTGCTCCCTGGCGGCCCCCAGGTATAAGAGCTGATCTTTCTTGCTTAGTAGTTAGGTTTTAGTATTAGCTTTTAATTCCAGTCCTTAGGTTAGCTTTTAGATGATTAGCTTAGGCCAAAATCAGAAATTCGAAGTTCGCCGGAGCTGAGCTCCGGCGACTTCCCCACTGTGATCCTCTCTGTCTTCGACCGCCTAAATCGCCTCATCTCCATCCCCTTCGAGTTCTCCATCAAATGCACACACTTGTTCAACCCAGGACCCCAGGTCTTGGCGAATCGGAGCTCCTCCTCCACCCTTCACCGGAGCTTCGTCGCCCACCACCATCCGCTTGCTCACAGCTTCAAACCCCTGGTCGAGGAAGACGCCCTCGAGCCACTCTTTCTTCCTGTGCAGGTTAGGTGCGAAATAGAGCACCTGGAGTCGATTTACAAGCCGGCGGAGGTACCTGGAGCCGTAACCCTACTTCGAGCTCGTTGCAGCGCTCCGGTGTACCTCTGGCCGATCCGAGACCTCCAGACGTTAGAGGATACCTCCAGGAAGCTTCTTGGACCTTCAGGAGCGAAGAAGACCGGCGGGAGAGCGAGATCCGAGCGGAGGAAGCTCGCCTCGGCGAGGCTTCTTCCCTGTTCTTCCTCGCAGCTCCTCCGCCGTTGGATGAAGACGAAGGCCCAGATTGAAGACCAGCCGTCCGATGGAGCACCGCCTCGACCGTCGGATCATCTCGGATGATCTAATCCTAGCGCTCCATCGACGAACCGTCATCGGCGTACGTGGAGGCGCCACGTGTCAAGTGAACGAAGATCAGCCGTCCATCAGCGCGCCTTTTGGGGGTAATTTTCACATTCGACCCCCGTTTTTTTTGTATTTTATTTTTAGTCCTGTAAATAAATAAGCACGTTATAATTAATGTGGATATTTTGCATGAGACCCCCTGTACTGTTTTGATATTACTCTTGGGTCCAGTCCACGTCACCTCACGTGTCGTCCCACGTGAGGTGGGCTTTTTGCATAAGACCCCCTGTATGTTTGTAAATTTGAATTTAGTCCAGTAAATAAAATGTTCAGTATATTATTTTTATGAAAAATTGCAACCAGGACCCTGAACTTTCTGATATTGCATTTTGGTCCCTGTGGGTGCGGATCACGTGTAGTCCCACGTGGTGGTTAAATTGCAAGGGGGCCCTGGCGGGTTTCTTTATTTGTTCTTAGTCCCTAAAATCACAAAACACGTTATAATGTTCTGGTATTTTTTTGCACATGTGCCCCTGGAATTTATTTTATTTGCAAAAATACCCCTGCCAGGCTATTTTATCTTTGTCTCTTTATCTATTTATTAAAAATACCTACATGGCTTCTAAAAATTCACAAAAATTAGGGTAGATGCTCCATGCCATGCTTGTTCACGCACATATTTTATTTCGCATTTTTTGCATTTTCCCTAATTATTAAAAAATGAAAAAGAAGCCATTTTTGTACTGTCTAAATTAGAAAATACAAAAAAATTAGCAAATGTTTTTGAAAAATTCCAAAAAAATTATATATGATATATTTATATATATATATTGAGTCCAGAAAATGAAAAACCCTAAAAATATGAAAAAGAAAATTAAAAAAAAATCATAAAACCCCAAAAGCAACATAAAAATTAGAAAAACTCTTTAAAAACCCTAAAAATACATTTCTCTCTTTTATAATTATCTATATATTATTATTAAGGTGTAAAAATTAATTTGGGTAATTTTGGGATTTATTTGATATTTTTAAAACCCAAATTATATACGGTTATTTATTTAGTCCTATATTGTGGACATTTTTGAATTGAAAAATACATAAGAATTAGAAATATAAAGAAGAAATAAAAAAAAGGGGTTAAAAATATAAGTCTATATATTAAGTTTTTGTGCTTATAAATATATATATATTCTATATTACTTCTCTCTCTCTTCTTATATATATATATATCTCTTTATATATATATATAGTATATAGATTTATAGAATTAATAATATGAAAAGAAAAGAAAATAAAGAAAAAAAAAGTATAAAAAAAAATAAAATCAAAATAAAAATTATAAAAACAAAAATATAAAAAAAATTACAAAAACCCAAAACCCACATAAAAACAAGCTTCACACATGGATGACTTGGGGATACATCTAGGCTACGCATTTTGTATTGCTCTCTGTGGTTCGACCTCTACATGCTTGTCACTATACATTTTGTTGTAGAGTAATAAAAAAAATTAATTCACATTTATTTTTTTGGACTTAATTGATACATTCTTGCTTTGTGGGTTAATTGTTGATTGACTCCAGGATTTGGTTGGTCGACACTACGACTGTGCTCCCGCCTTGTGTGGAACACAAGACCGGTCGGTCCTGGGGCCCTATCAAGGACCTTATCAGAAATGTTGTTCCAAGCTGAGCCTTATTGATATCTACGCTCCAGCTTGAGGGGGAGTGTTGAGATAATTGCTATTTATGTTTAGATTATTCCAAGTTTGTTTTTGCTTTATCTTTTGTAATCCTCTATTTATCCTTTCCTTTTTTTGTATTTTATCCAATGGGTTTTTCTCCTATATAAGAGAACCCTTGGATCTTTCATAAATCATCTAAGTTAATCCCTTTTACAGATTCCTTGTCAGCAATATATATAGCAATGAACAAATTTCAAAAATTAAGAATAATATTATAACAAATGATATTTGTCATTATAAATATAACATCAAAAGATATATCAACGAACTCTTTAAATTATTTATTGCCATTACTCTATTTTGTCTCTAAGGTAATTTAATATCCCCTCAAGGAAGTGAGGGACCTCCTCAATTATTTCCATAATATGTGATATATCCATAATATGTGATACATGCTCTCTCACGACTATCCTATGCCTATATATTCTTTTATTTTGACATGTGTTCATTTCTAATTGACTACACTATTGTACTATAGCCCCCAAAATTTTACAACTTTTTGTACAACTAATTTGATGTTCCTCATTTTATTTTTTTTGTTCTTCCATTTTGTTAAACTTAATTGTTACCATATTTTTAAATGCACTCTCAAATTCAACCTTAGGATGGTAATTTTCATCTCCGTTGAATATATGCAGTGCACAATTTATAAGTTTTTGTTGAATATATGCAGCGCGCGCACATGCATATATACACACACATACATACAAATATAGAAAAGTTCAACCGGGAGAATCTTTCCTTTAATTATGAAAGTCAATTTATGTCTTTTAAATTGAATTTCATTAGTCAAGATCAAAATCACCAAAATTTATGATTGTTATTTTCACTTGAAAATAGTAACCCGATTTTCTTTTTTTATAGATTCTTATCTCTCATTGTAGGCCAATTTTGTAGGAAATAATCTTTCTAATGTTTGAACATTAAATAGTCCACGTCATATATTTAAATGGAATATATATTATTTAACGGAAGTTGCGAATTGGTAGTTGGAATATTGACACTTTAACTGGAAGATTGATGGAGATAGTGGATATGATGGAAAGAAGGAAGATTCATATACTATGTCTTCAAGAGACTAAATGGGTTGGAGAAAAAGCAAGAAAGATCGAGAAAACATGCTTTAAACTTTGGTTCAGATAAAGATAAGGGTAGGAACGATGTTAGAGTGGTTGTTCATAAGGATTTGAAGGATTGTGTGGTTGAGGTGTAAAGATGCGGGGATCGGATTATTTTACTAAAATTGATGCTTGAAGAAGAAATTTCGAATATCATCTTAGTTTATGCACCACAAATTGCTTTAGATGAAAGGACTATACAAGCTTTTTGGGAGGATCTGGATAAGATTTTACAAGGAATCCCACAAAGAGAGATGATTTGCATATGTGGAGATCTTAATGGACATGTGGGAAAAGATGCATCAGGGAATGCTAGTGTTCATGGAGGACATGGTTTTCAAGATAGAAATGAAGAAGGAAAAGTCATTCTGGATTTTGTAAGGACATATGATCTTTTCTAGCAAACACTCTCTCCAAGAAGAGTGAGGAGCATTTAATTACTTATAAGAGTGGGCCAACTAGAACACAGATAGATTACTTACGTTGAGGAGAAGATCGGTTGTATTGTAAAGACTGCAAAGTAATCCCAGGAGAGAGTTTGACAACCCAACATCGCTTGTTAATCTTGTACGTACAAATAAAAGGGCTGGTCAAGAAAAGGAGGTTTCTAAAATAGCTAGAACTATATGGTGGAATCTTCCACTGAAGAAATCGAGCTTCACGGAAAAGGTTTTAGAAGACTTATCTTGGGATTGTAGCGGAAGTGTATATGAGATGTGGGAGGTAGTGGCATCTTGTATCTAAAAGGTATCCAAAGAGATGCTAGGTGAGTCAAAGGGAGGAGCTCCAGGTCAAAAGGAGACTTGGTGTGGAGTGAAGGAGTGCAAAATAAGCTAAAAATTAAAAGAGCATGCTTTAAAGCTATGTCTGAGGATAGAACAAAGGAAGCTGACACAAAATAATAAATAGAGAAGAAGGAAGCAAAGAAGGTTGTAAGTGAAGCTAAGTCAAAAACTTATAAAGTTTTGTATAAAAATCTTGACTCTAAGGAGGGTCAGAAGAATATATTCAAGTTGGCCAAATAAAGAGAAAGAAAGACCAAAGACCTTTCTCAAGTGAGATGCATTAAGGACGAGTAAGGTCACTTGCTTGTTACTCATAAGAATATAGAGACTAGATGAGAGCAGTACTTCTATAAACTTTGCAATGGAGAAGGAAATAGAGAGATCACTTTGGGTAATCTAGCTAGTAGCGAAAGTTACTTGAATCGTGCAAGCTATAGACATATACAAAGAAAGGAAGTAGAGGATTCTTTGAAGGTTATGAGACCTGAGAAAGGTGTAGGACCGGATGACATCCCTGTAGAAGTAGGAGAGTTTTAGGTAAATAAGGTTTGACTTGACTTACGAATCTATTCAATGTTATTTGGCGAAGCAAGAAAATGCTTGAATATTGGAAAAGGAGTATCGTGGTACCTCTTTATAAGAATAAAGGAGACATTCAAAATTTTTCAAATTAAAGAGGTATCAAACCGATGAGTCACACTATGAAAATTTGGGAATGTATGATCGAAAGAAGGTTGAGGCAAGTTTCTAACGTAAAAGAAAACCAATTCGAATTCATGCCAGGCCACTCAACTATTGAAGCCATCCATTTGTTGAGGAGAACAATGGAGATTTATAGAGCTAAATAGAAGAACCTTCATATGATCTTTATTGATTTGGATAAGGCTTATGATTCTGTCACATGAGAGATATTGTGGAGAGTTTTGGAGAAGAGACAAGTACATGTCATATACATTAACCTCATAAAATACATGTATGATAGATTTTTATCTTGTATAAGGACCTCATCTGGGAAGACTGCTATTTTGACATCAACATTGCTTTACACAAATGTTCAGCTTTAAGTTCATTTCTTTTTATTTTGATTATGGACGAGTTGACAAGTCACATTCAGGATTAGTTACCTTGGTGTATGTTATTTGCTGATTATTGTGTTGATCGATGAGACTAGAGAAGGAGTAAATTAGAAGCTTGAGGTATGGAGAAATAAGTGGGAGACTAAAGGATTTTCATATAAGTAATGGTTAAGGAATATATGGAGTGCTAAGACAGAATATATGGAGTGCATCTTTGATGGAAGTAATGGTTAAGGAATATATGGAGTGCCAGCTTGAGGGCTAAAGCGGAATATATGGAGTGCACTTTTTATGTAAGTAATGGTTAAAGAATCAAGATGAAGATTGATGACAATGACATTCGGAAGAGAGATTCTTTTAGATATCTGGGATCTATTTTGCAATATGATGGGGAAATTAATGGCATGTTACTTATAGAATAAATGTAGGCTGACTAAAGTGCAGAGGAGCCTCTGCTGTCCTCGTTGATAAGAAAATTCATTTAAAAATTAAAGGAAAGTTTTACAAAGCATCCATGAGACCTGCTATGCTCTATGGATCTGAATGTTGGTCTGTGAACTATAGACATGCGCAGAGAATGGCTGTAGCAGAAATGAAAATGCTAAGGTGGATGTGTGGACACACACGTAAAGATCGGATTCAGAATGATGCAATCAGAAAGAACGTTGATGTAGCTTCGATCGAGGATAAGATGCAAGAAAACCATTTAAGATGGTTTGGTCATTTGCAAAGAAGATCAATTGATGCACCAGTTAGGAGGTGCGAGTGTTAGGATGTTGAGTCGTCTAAGAGAGGGCGAGGACGACACAAGAAATGTTGGAAAGAGACTATACGAAGGGATCTTAGTTTTGTGGATATAAGCTTGTATTGATCCACGATAGATCTGAATGGAGGCGAAGAATCCATGTAGCCGACCCTACTTAATTGTGGGAAAAGACTTTGTTGTTGTTGTTATTGCAAATAGTCTACGCCAATGGAATTATTGATTTCTGATTGTTTTTTAACATCACAAGATCCGGATTCTAATCCATGAATATATTCCTATCATTTTTTCACAAATATGCTTCAGATTTTTTTTTAAAAAAATAAGTACTTTATGAAAAATAATAACTTAATGTCTTTTATTATGTTGTACACAGAAAGCTCATATTGTAAAAATTTGTTGTGATAACTATAAAGGCCAAACCATTCATAATCAACAAATGTAGTTATACTTGCATGCATAGCTTGATTCCCTTTAATTTTTAAATAAAATATTATTTTGTGAAATGCTAATAGATTATGCAAAATGCATAATTATATTGTAAAACTTATAACAAATAATTTATTTTTATTTTTATAAAGGAAAATTATTAAAAATAACCATGCATCTATACTTGCATACATACTTGAATTTCATATGGCATCCAGTTCTAAAGTTATCCATATAATTAAGATTATATTTTCAAAGTTTGTACTACAAACAACATAGGAGAAGATATATCTTCGCACTTGATTTCACTCTCTTCCTGTAATGGAGAAGGATTAGGATTCTCGAAGATCTTGCATGCAAAGACGGAGTCGAAATTGTGCTGGAGTCGAGGTATAAAAAGAGGGCTAAGGGCAGTTACAGGTGGTCGTCATGGGGGTTTTACCACCCCTCTGTTGACCAACAGTTGGATGAGGGTGAGGGACAGATGGCACACGAAGGAGAGGGAAGTTGGATCTTCGAGTGAGTGGTGGAACAATGGGAAACAATTGACCAGAGGGACTGGAATAAATGGGAGAAAAATAAGTGGTTACAAGTGTGCATCGCGAGGGGAGTGGTCAGCTGGAGGTTGAAGACACGTGATGATTGTTGGATCAAATGATCCAACGATCGAGGACCGGGTGGAAGGGTGCAATCTTGATGAGACCAAGCGATCTCATCAGATGGTGGAAGGCAAGGCGCAAATGGGTGGCCCAGATTAAGGCACTCAGGCACCGATGGACAGTTGAGGAGTGACACGGGTGGCGAAAAGAGAGGCGGGCCACATGAATGGTCTAGGGGTTGCCAAGTGGTCCAATACAAACACAAGCCCACAGTTACAAGGACCTGTCTGTAATAAAAATAACTTCTGGGGGCCTAAAAGTAACAACAATAGAACTCCAGGGGGTCCAGATGCAAAAATCCCAAATTTGCACGCGCAAGGCACGTGTCTGGGGCACTCAGAGACCTATCTGCAAAGAAACTTAAGTCCCTGGACCTATTAGTAACATGTACTAAAAGTCCAGGGACAAAAGTATAAAAAGCCCACTATATTCGACACATGCATAATTAAAACACTCACAGGGGCATATTTGCAAATATCTAAAAATATCTTTTCATTCCATAACAATCAGAAAGTACGGGCCCTTACATGCAATTTACCACAAAATACACGTAACAAAGCACGTGTCCACAACACACAGGGGTAGAAGTGCAATTAAAAGAAACGACAAGGTACTAATTGCAATTGTTCCAAACTAAATTAAACTACGAAAAGTATTTACAGGACTAAATGCCAAAACAAAATAGAAGAGGGGCCTAAGTGAAATTACCCATTATTATAATCCAAGGGCTGGGATGGCGCCGCGTGGCGAATCTGACGGTGGTGGTGCGTTGCAGCTGAACAAAGGCGCCCTGGCTCTGATCCAACGGTGGAGGGTGCGCCACGTGGGGGATCGGCGGTCGAGAATGACTGGCGCTAACCCTCGCTGGATAGGCGGTCCGGGTCAGTCCTCGAAGGAATCGGACGGTGGTGGCTGCTCCTCCGGTGAATGGCTACGATCTAATCTGGAGCTAGAGGGCTGGATGGACGGCTCGGGAGGATCCACGAAGAACAGGTGGCCGGCGAACTTCGCCGGCCCAGAACGCGCGCGGTGGTCCTCCTTGGGAGCTACTGAATATCAGAGAAGAAGCGCCGGTGCCTCCCGCGTCTGAAGAACTCTTCCGATGACGCCATGGGCTCCGAGAAGCCCAGGCGACGACGGCGGAGCTCAAGCTCCTGTGCTAAATGTGGGGGACCTCAGATGATCCTCCTCTAACCTGCAAAATGGCACAGAGAGACTACTGGGTCGAGGGTAAAATACCTCGACCCGGTTAGAAGTGATGAGGGTAGACGGTGCGTCGAGATGGGGGAGCTCCGGCGAAGCGACGGCGGAGGAGCTCCAATCCCAGTTCCTGTGCGAACTGGGTTGGATGAAGGGGTGTAGAATATGCGTGGGAGAAGGACGAAGGTGAAGGTGTCGTCCGATGATCGAAAGGGGGTCGGAGATGGTCGGAATCGACGGTCGAAGGTGACGGGGTGATTTGAGCATAATCTAAAATTGGCGAAAGATAGGAAGATCTAAGCTTACTAGATGATCGGAGTCGACTGGGGGCGAACCGATGGAGCTCTAGGTCCTTGCCTCGAGGGCCGTCGATGCCCGAGGCTCGAGACATGCTTCAAAATAAAAAGTGGTCAACATGAAAAAAATAATATATACAAGATACAATTTTTATAAGTATTTTTAAGCGAATAAAAATATTTTTTAAAATCTTTTGTGATTTTTTGGTATTTCAATTTATAAATAATTATAAAATAAATATATACAATATTAACCTAATTTTTATTATACTGAGAAAATAAAGAGAATAAAGAAATACATATAAGGTTATTTATTTATGTATAATAAGGGTTAATTAATTACAAAGAGTTAAAGAATTTAATCAAGTAAGTTATTGAATAATCTAAGTAAGAGGGATAACCATCAAATAATAATATGATAAATCAAGGAATTATCATACGTTTTAATGTAGGTATTCTTTCTCTTGGCCATTTGAGGTTTGATATCAGTTGTAGTTTCAGAATTGTTAACAACTATTGGTTTATTTTCATAGATACTTGTTCCACAACACTCGATCCGCAGTTTCTTAAGATGTGAGATGATAAGATCGTTGCTACGATCCGTTTGCTGGAGCAAGTTTTCCCTCCCAATTTCTATGATATAGTGGTGCATTTGATTATACACCTTTCCAATGAAGCGAAGATTGGAGGGCCTGTTCAGCATAGGTGGATGTATACGGTTTAAATATTTTGAAGAAGTTGAAAGATTACGTCTTGAATCATGCAAACCCAAAGGATTTAGTGAAGAATGCATCTCGTTCTACTTGTTATATTTAGATTCTGAAGTCGATAACTTCAAAAAGTTGGAGAGAAATGTCATCGGCTACAATGAGTATGACGATTCACATTTCTCAGCCATTTTTTAAATTTAATTCTGCTTGTGTCCCCAAAGTTAACATTCGTTTGAGTTTGGGATGGACGACAATTAACCCGAGAGGCACAAGTGATAGAACAACAAGAAGTTGGGGGCACAACTGATATTCCAAAAAAGGGATGTGCATAAATGATATTGCAGCATCTAAGAGGGGCACAACTGATAAAAATCATAACCTTTTCTAATCCATTTTACTTGTTGGATATTTGCTTCCATGCAATCTCATGAAGATGCATATCGACTTAATCTGGAATCGATTCCTCTAGAGGATTAGATTGAAGCTTGTAACTATTGATTGTCTGAAGTGTTCAACGTAACTTGTAAAATACTTTTTAAAGTCATAAAATTTTAAAAATCAGTGCTATATTTTTAATTTTAAATATCTTTTGTAGGTGAGTTCATCTAAAAATAAGTCGAATCGAGACAAACAACCTAATGCAACGCAAAGGCAAGGAAGGAGTGTTGATTATATGAAGCTTAATTGGATAAACTTTAAATATCATAATTATTCTTTATATTTAGTATTAAAAATTTATAACTATTTTTTATAGAGTCAGAAACATGAGAATTAAATTCCTGATTGAGTGATGATCTTCAAACTCTTAAATAAGAAGAGTATAATCAGCGATTCTTGTGTGTGGTGTCACGAGAGATATGAAAAAGCGTACCTAAGTTTTTATTTGTTTAATATTTATATTTTTTCAAATATTTTGTTCATTATTTTATTTGACTTAAAAAATTGGAGGAGATGATTCAGCGGTTGCAACTGATAGATGGTAGTGGGGCGTCGACACCTCCGATGACTTCTGAAGAAGCATTCTTATTTGCTTTTCCCAAAGAGCATCTTGGTCGTGTTCGATGCGGAGATGTCGTAATGAACATTATTATATGGTATGGGGGAAGAGGGTCAGGGATTAGCTCACGAAAATCAACGCATGCATGCTGAGTTAGTTGAGGTGAAAGATGTCATTTTGAATTTTAAAGAAACAAGTGATAGGAACATTGAGGGGAGCCAGACAACTTGAGAAATGCTCACTCGTATACTTGTGAATCGAATGAGTTGGGAGTTGCCTACATCGATATTTTTTCCTTTCATCCTCGAGATGATCCACTACTTCCGGACGTTGGAAGTTTAATATTGTAATTTTAGATTTATTGGCATTCAATTATCTCATTGAATATTGTAAATTTTTAATGTAATTTATTAATTCATGTATAAAATGGGATTTTTAGCATTTTCATATTATTAGAAAATAAAAATTAAATTTGTATATGGGATTTTTGGTTTTTTAGAATGTTTTGATATTAGTTCCCAATGATTGCTTAACCGCTGGAAATAGTTTTAGCTGCATCAACATTACATCAACATTATCGGTGGTGCATACCTGTCGACATAACTTTGCATAACGCTGTCCGTTGTAGAACTGTCATCGTCTGTATTGCAGTATGACCTTGTTCACAGATGTGTCGGCGGTTGCCATAAAACATCGGCGGTGAGCCAATCTCGACCATTACTTTAGTATGGGCAGTTAGTAAACCCTCAGTGAACAATGGTTACACCGGCGGTCGAATAACAATGAAGTTTAAATAGTAACTACATGCATTATGTTTTTCAACGGTTAAATTGTCAGCGGTTGGTTCAAGTCATCGCCAATGGTTTTTACTTTTTGCATGTGGTTTTGAACCGCCGACAGTGACATGCGATGCTGTAGTGAAGTTGTCCTTAATTCTTCGTAACTCCTTTGAGTGTATAATTAGAATCTACTCAACTACCTGAAAATGGGTTATGTTTGTTGCTCATCTACCTACCAAGTTGCATCTTAGCAAGTTGGCAACAATTGGCAAGGACAATTTTGGCCAGCACACATTGCATCTAGCTACTCTCCCCGTTGCCTACAACATGTGAGAACGATGGCATCGACTATCGCAGCATTTAGAAGAAAGCTTACCGCACAAATCACTAGCCATGACCATCAGTGAAAATGGCTATATGGCATTGGGTACCTTGAAACCTACACCTAACTAATCGCATCTCGGATGAAAAATCTAATAAAGGAGCATGTGGGATTGCCTGCATGACATGCATTTTGCCCTACTTTGACAACATGTTCTATGCCAGCCAAAAAATCCCCAATAAATATATACATACAAATACATATTGAGATGGGGTTTGGGTTGTGTGCTAAAAGTTGAAGTTAGGCTATGTGGGAAGGAGGAGGTGGGGACATTCATAACATGCACCAAGTATCACATTTCAACCTATCCACACCATGATTTAGCCTTTGTCTTGTTATGGACATCTAGTTGTCACCACATGCATTGGGAATGTGGTTTGGGATATTTTGGCAATGAGGAAGTCAAAACTTGTGCTTTGCACTCTTACCTTCAAACATTTCGTCCATTACTTGAAAGCTTACAACTTCAACACATGGCACATTATCCAACAATAGTCCCATTGTGTGAAAACCAATTTGGAAAAATATTTAGCATTATAGAGGATGCATTCTAGTTACATGATCCATGATATAACATTTATCGAATGCCATCTTAAGGCATGGATAAATTAGAGAATATTTCGCGATGTCAACATCCATGTTTTTATACATTTAACATAAATATGCAAAAGACTCTAAAGAAAGGGATGTTAAATTTTGATTAACAAATAATAGCTAAATTTGGACTAAAAATATATATAGAAGGGTTAACTAATTTGATAACATACCCAAAAAAATATTTATCAAATTATTCCTTAGAGTTAAATATTAGAGACTAATATTTGTGGAATAAATTATAAAACACTTTTATAGGCATAATATAGTATTCGAAAGAAAAAGCATCTATATTTTATTTATATTTTTCAAAAATTGATAGTATTCTTATAATTTTATCTTCAAGTACATGTACTGTAATGCTCCGAGTATAGTTTTACATGTAATATTATTTAAAATGTGAGAATGAGTTATAAGAGTAATGGTTTATTAGTTAGGGCTTGAGTATTTTCTAGGTATTAAATGTCGGACTATGCTTGAGATGTTACAACCCCAACCACTTATCTTTGCAACAATATGGGCGATCACTTATTTCCAGTAATCATGGTGGTTATAAGTTACGTTTAACCTTTTTCCTTATGTCTCTTTACCATGGCCTTAAATTTCGCCGAAATTCGGCCGAATTTCGGTCGAATTTCGGTTTCGGTAGGTGACCGAAATTCGGCCGAAATGGCTATATCGGTCGAAATTTGGGGGGGTCTAGTTCAAAAAGCCATCGAAATGACCGAAATTTCGGTCGAATTTCGACCGAAATTCGACCGAAATTTCGTTTCGGTCCCTCACCGAAACGAAACCGAAATCCGACTTTTAAGGCCTTGCGCTTTAAAGGGGTAGTTCATCCTCTCAGGTAATCCTTTCTATTATTAGGGAACCTAGAATACTTAGCCTCAAGTTATCAAATGGTAATCCCCATTCTTGTAACTAAACTTTCACACTTTGTAAGTATTAGATATGGGACAATGTTCGGGGTGCTACATGGAAGGTTGATACTTACTCAATGAATCAATGCAAATACATATAGAATATATGTGAACTATCCATTGATGTCGTTCTTTTTAACTCGGGAAAGACCAACCCATTATATATATATATATATATATATATATAAAATATATATAGGGTAAAATGTGGCTGCCCCCAGGGAGTAGCCAACTTGGCTACTCCTACCCCTATTTTTCCCTCATTTTTTATTTTTTTGGAAAATAAAAATTTGTATATTCATCGTTATATCCCTCTCACATTCTATTAAAATTTCGTCAGAAACAGAAACTCCTAAGCCCTCCATCCAGACGCTATTTTTTTAACGGTCGCAGGATTTTTTAAATCGACCATGTTTGGATGGAGGTCGTAGGAGTCTCTGTTTCTGACGAAATTTTAATAGAATGTGAGAGGGATATAACGATGAATATACAAATTTTTATTTTCCAAAAAAATAAAAAATGAGGGAAAAATAGGGGTGGGAGTAGCTAAGTTGGCTACTCCCCGGGGGCAGCCCCATTTTACCCTATATGTATATAGATAGATAGATAGATAGATAGAGAGAGAGAGAGAGAGAGGGGAAAATGGGGCTGCCCCATTTTCTAGGGGGAGCTAACTTAGCTCCCCTCGCCCTATTTTCTTCAATTTTTTTTATTTTTAAAATTTTTTCCGTGAATATTCATCACTATATCCCTATATTATGTCATAAAATTTCGTATGAAACAGAGACTCCTACGGCCTCCATCCAGACAATCATTTTTTTAACGGCAACATGATTTTTTAAATCGACCCCATTTGGATGGAGGTCGTAGGAGTCTCTGTTTCGTATGAAATTTGAATAACATAATATAGGAATCTAATAATGAATTTACACGGTTTTAGATTTAAAAAAAATTGTGAAATAGGGGTGGGACTTTTGTTCTGGAGGGTGGACGGATTCCCACCTGGGTAGATCTTTGACCCGAGCGAGATCATTGAGATGGAAAACTCTAGCTGGAGTTTTTGGGTCGTCAGGTAATTCCTTCTTTGAGGTTTGCTCTGATTGGTTCGTATCTCTACGGCGCTTAAGGAGGATGACAACCCTTCTTAAAGTGTAGAAGACCTATTGGAATATGGAAATGGTGTTGTCGAGGTTCATTGAACTTATATGCCATTAACAGTTCATAATGCTCTTTTCCAATAGAAAACAGAAGTGGGTTTCTGGGTTCTTTGAAGTACACCTCTGAAGCATATCCGTATCACATTATCCCTGGTTAAGGGTTATGGTAATGTGACGGGAATTCACGTGTTATAAAGGGTTAAATCCTTCCAGTGTCCTCACAGTTCTGTGAAAAAGTGCAAAAGGTAGTAAGTAGTTGGTAGGAACTGACCCTTGATAGTGACTCTTGCCCTTCACCGGGGCCGGGTTTTGTCGCTTTCCTCCTTGGGTCACCAGACGTCCAACCTACGATCGGTTCACCTCCATCCACCTACGTCTACTGCTTCGTTTTGAAACTTGTCATTGTCAGGCGCCTTTCACATTTTACCCATATATATATATATATATAATATTACATACATACAGACAGCTATACATGCATGCATGCGTACATGTGTGTATGGAAAAAATGGAGAGAGGCCCTTCATATGAGGCGGGTTCTTTCCATGCTTATAGAAAGTGAATAATTTAGATCATATGAGATCCATCTATGGCAATTGTGTGAAACTGCTTAAACATGACAAAATAAGTAAAATTTTCAACAAAACAAGAATAATATCAGGAAAATGTTCAACAACAGGCTTTCCAAAAATATTAGTTTCAGTTCAATGAAGAGAGATGTACTTGAAATAGAAAAAGAAAAATCTTAAGGATATTTGGTTGATTATCGGATGTATATTTTTGTATTAATAAAGAAAATAATCTCCAAACTTGTTGCATTATTCTTTTTCAAACAAGATGGAAGAAAGTTCTGCATCAGATGCTATTTTAATAAAAAAAAGCACACAAAATTCTATACATACCGCAACAATCTCATTCACAATTTAAGATATGTGATTCTTATTTCCAATTCACAGTAGTGAACTTTTAAACGAATGTTTATATATTTTACATTATGTGATCCTTATTTATAGTTGGATATTAGATCTCTCATAATGGATCTTTATTTCACAATATCGATTGCTAGTTTAAATAAGGTGAGTAATCCATTAGTTAAATATATAAACTAGTAATACAAAGAGATTGATGGGAGATGGGCAACAAGATGCGCCACTAATCCTTTTTGGACGACAAATCTAATTCTTCGAAACACAACATCCATAGATATGAAAATCATAACATTACTATGCCTATTTTTTTGGACCCTCTTGAGAAGCTCTACCACTTCAGTTGACGAGAACTCAAAGGTATCAAAACCAAAATGGATGAAAACATGTTTGTTGTCAATACAAGCCTTCTCATGCTTAGCAGCTTTAGCTGAGGCAGCTTCCTGTACAATGTATCATGCAATAAAGTCGCCCCTTATCAGACCCACTAATGGAGAAACTCCAGTCAAATCAACACATGTGTGTTTCCTTCCATTCCATCCAAATATTAAAACATCTGATGGTCTGAGTGTCGATCTCCCCTCTTGTGGATCAGTCAAAAAAATTCACAGGTGCTTCTTTCTTGTAAGCAACCCCGGCATGCATGAGTACATCATGAAGGATATCCATGACAAGATCATTTCTATATTTAAAACTTTGGAGTTCATGATAATGAGTTGCATGTTCCCCAAAAGCATATAGGCAAGATTTGTAGCATAGTGGACATGTCTCATCAGCTGGGAATAAAGGAATTATAAGGTAATATCTTATAATAGTGCAATACTCAATAGGTGGCATTTGCATTCAAATGCCATCAATAGGAATAACAAGAACGAAATCTTGAGTATGGTCAATTTGTAAACAATGAAAAATTACCTTTTGTCTAGCGGTCATATCAAACTGAACTTCCATTTCTTTAACAAATTTGTTAAAAAGAGAACTCGCTAAAGTATTCTATGCTTTAGGGAGGACGGTTTCCTTGTTAGCAAAACATGTAAGACTAAGATATGGATGTGTGACACATAGATCTTCCAAAACATCTAGAAAATCAGAATCCATACCTTATATCTCATCTCGTAAAATGTGGTCTTGGAACATCCAAGATTGAGCTCTAGGGGCTACGAAAGCATATGAAAAAGCTTCAATAGTTGAGTGCCAGCTTAAGACATCGAGTCTGATGGATAGGGATACCACTTGCCATTGAAGGTCACCAAAAAAAGGCATCCACAAACCACAATATCCTCAATAGCTCTGTGTATCCTTTTGTCAAACCATGAAGCAGCTCGTTCTACGTATGTGGGTTGACATGTCCTTAAGCCAAAAATGAGCTTGGTTGAACCCATACAAGATCATAATAAAAGAAGCTCACCTTGTGGATCATCCAGTTGAGGAAGTAATTACATTAAGTCAACAGCTTTTGTGGCCCTCATAGCCAAGTCTTCAACAAAGTCTTTGTCCCTACTCACAACATCTCCAAGTAATCCCATTTCTAACACAGGTCTCCCAATGTCCACAGAAAACAACCCTTTGCGGATCTTATATCCATCACATGAAGGTCAGAAAAACTCAGTTTTTTTGATATTCAGAACAAGCCCCATATCTGGACCCCTGTGTTGTATAATGTCAAGTACCTTGACCACCTCCAATGGGTCCCCGATGATAGTCCCATCATCAAGATACCAAGAATGGAGGAGTTTACATTTAGGTCTGATTTCATGAATAAGTGGGTGCAATGCAAGATAAAAGAGAAGTAGGCCTAGGGATCACCTTGATGCACTCTGATGGTTTTCCATAAATGATTGTCTCCAATATACAATCCGGCGGCTTGAGCATATAAAAACTCCACCTATGAAGAAATAGATGGACATCTCCTCCTAACTTCACAAAGCATCAAATATCTATCTATCATGTTTAAAGAATTACAGAAATTTAATGTAAGTATAGAGAGAGACCAGTCACCATGATGCTTGGTCAAAAGATTGTTGGTGCTGTGTAAGATGGCTTCCGTTCCTCCTGATACACCAACCCCAAATTGAAAGTCATTGAGATACTTGTACATATCTTTGCCCACTCCTGTCATAGTAATTTTGGATACTAGTATCCTCAAAATAGTACCCACTTCAATAGGACGTATGTTGTTGTCAGGTATGAGTTGTGGAGTAAGAGGTGCAGAGGCTACAAACTCAGCTAACCTCAAGGTGCATCTCCCACCTAGCCATAAATTAACCATCATGATGATAGCACATATGAGATTAGTGGTAACCTCATACCCTCCCCATAAAGGGCATCTAAAATGTATTGAGATCTCAGACCATCTTTACCGCATGATGTCCCTTCAGGAAAGGATTTGATAGACCGCAAAATAACATATGCATCGGTTGTAAGAAGAGTCTTTGAAACCAAGATATTTGGCACGAAAGGAGGCAGCTTAACAGATGTTTAGGCTCTAAGGATTTCGTGGTATCTTCATTATTAGGGACCACTCATGAAGAGCATAGAACCTTTATGGTTGTTATAAAGTGCGCATATGATACTTTGCGAAGGCACTGTCTAATGTTGGAGTTTGATATCTATTCTCCTCCAAGGAGTTGTTCTGACTATGGCACGAAGTCTCAGGTATATCACGTTTCAACATATCACCTGCCAACTTGGTGAAGTCGTCTGTACTGCCCATACAACTAACTACAACCCATGACTGCAAGGAAAGAACATGGGGTATGCCAAGCTACTCTATGATAACATGGCAACCAAATGAGCCCTTAAGGAACTTATGTTTCAAATATATAAATTTCAATCAACTTTAAATAGACTAGCGCATATCTTAGTGGTCATTGAAACACTAAGTATGTCTTTAGGTTTGCACGAGGACGTAGGTATGCAACCGTCCATCCATCTATCCATACATACATACATACATATGAACATATGGATGTATCCAAAAAAACAAATATTAACATGGATAATTATTTTTAAAAAATGATATCTATTATCTGTTAGATTGTCCGTCTCATAATAAATTTAACATTTAGATATTACATAATGTTAAAGTATTGTAGCATTATATATTTGTTTAGTTACCATAGTATTATAGTAGAAACGCTTAGCTTGAATGATATGTAAAATAAAGCACTAAATATAACAAAGAAGATATGAAAGTGGTAGGTAGTAGGAATATGGATGACGAGGAAGTCAGGATTGGAGTATAAATAATAGTAAATAGGCGAAGGATTACAAATAGCAAAAACAAAAATATTTTCTTTATAAATATTTAATTTACATGTTTCAAAGTTGCATGATCAATTGCATATAAGAATATATATATATATATATATATAGGAAAAAATGGGGCTGCCCCCTGGGGGCAGCCAACATGGCTGCCCCCATCCTATTTTTCGGCGTTTTTTTTATTTTTTTTTGAAAAATAAAACCATGTGTACTCATCCATATATCCCTCCTATATGCCATTCGAATTTCGTCAGAAACAGAGACTCCTACGGCCTCCATCTCGATGGTATCGATTTAAAAAAATCTTGTTACCGTTAAAAAATTACTGTCCGTATCGAGGCCGTAGGAGTCTCTGTTTCTGACGAAATTCGAATGGTATATAGGAGGGATATAGGGATGAATGTACATGGTGTTATTTTTCAAAAAAAATAAAAAAATTTGCCCAAATAAGGCAGGGGCAGCCATGTTGGCTGCCCCTAGGGGGCAGCCACATATGACCCATATATATATATATATATATATATATATATATGATATAAATATATAGCTCAACAATACATTATATATTTGTGACTATGTAATTATATACACACAATAGATTTAAAATGGATATTCGCTAAAGTTTTCAATATACATATCTATGCCATCCTTCAAATTTTTGAATGAATGCCATTTTTCACATCTATATCCGCAATCATATGAAAATGCACAGTCATATCCAAAAAAACTTATAAAGTTGTGGATGGTACATATTTATCGGTATATTCTTACTATTCATGCTATATGCACGAGGGTTGGTGATGGATATATGTATTATGATTGTCTCACGCATACATTGAATGAGCTTGGTTCAAAAGATTACAAAGACCTATACAAAAAATGGAGTCAATCAGGAAATGTTGCCTTATTATTTATCAAACTACATATGCTTAGTTAAAACATCAAACCATAAGTGTATAAATAAAAAAATATGTATTGTTGTGGTATTTCACAACTTATAAAGTGTAGATGCTTGTCCTCATTGTGAAGTGAATACATTTACTTATTTGAGATTTAATTAGGTTGGTGATGCTGGAAAATTGAGCCTAAGGCTATGTCTAGTTGCATGGGTACCTTGGTTGGAGGGGTACTGACATCCTACCTAGACTATATGCCAAAGTGTATGATGTATCATAGTATCAATCCAAGTTCGTTATCAAAAGTTATATCAATCCTAGTAAGTGTACAAGGTTGGACTCAGGGAGTTTCCACTTATCTTATTTTTTATCTCTTCGAGATATTTTTTATTTTTAATTATTTTATTAATATTTATTTATTTTAGTGTTCTCAATTATACCTATAAATAGTTATACATATATATATATATGTATGTATGTGTTTTATATTTTTTATTTGATTGTTTATTTATCATTTTTATATTTTTTATATTTTTATGTTTAATTTTGCAAATTTTTTACTTTTAATTTTTGAAAATATTTATGGATATAGAAGCTAAAAAAAGGTTTTAATATTATAAATAAATAATTTGAAAAAATATACTAAAAATAAAAGATTTTTTATTTTTATGTTTGTCTTATTTTTAAGTATTTTTAAATCAAAGAAAACAAAGAAAATGGAAAAAATAAAATAACTTTGAAAAGAAAAACAAACTAGAAATAAAAATAAGTTTTATGTAGTTATAAAGATAATAAAAATCTAGCAAAAATATTTGATATGCTACAAAATGAGAGATAATAAAGATTATTTTTAGATTTCCAAAATACATTAATTATAGTCTAGAGAAATAAAATTAGAAAAATCTTGTAAAAATTCTAGAGAGCACAAACTCAATAATCCCCAGATCTTTCTAGCAATAATTTTCCAAAATACATTAAGTATAGTCTAGATAATAAATTTAGAAAAATCTTTTAAAAATTCTAGAGAGCTCAAATTCAATAATGCTCATATCTTTTTAGCATGCATTTAGATATTCACTAATGCAACACAATGGCCTCGTTATAAATTAAAACTCAAAAAGTATGATTTTATATGAATTTTTCAAGCTAAAATATGTATTTTCATTAAAATATTTGTACTAAATACAAATGGTCTCTAAAACATATCAATTTGGTACATCATGCAGCACATAAAGTTCTACAAATTAATATAAAAATATCTCCAAATATCTTTGGACTAAAGAGATACAAAGCCTTAAAAATAAGGGTATTTTTGTAAATCATAGAATAGTTCAGTATAATTGAACAATCTCAAGGATGTATAAGCGCAATAGGAATATTCAAGGGTCAAAACTACAAACGTCCCATTCCCTCATGCAAGGCATGTTCTCAGTTGGAGGTCGTGCAAGACCTTTGAGGAGTTGCTCATAATTTTTCCAAATCGCGTGCTTCGTACACATGACTCCTCTTCAGCTTCAATGGCCGAGATCAAGTGAGATATTCAAAATATAGTTTCCCATGAGCGATAATTATTATGTTCTTATATGAATTCCATCTTGTTCTTCACAGCTAAGCTCCATGAGCAACTTCGATGTTCTAGGTCACTACTGGGAGCTACAATGGGGTAGGCCGAGGCTAATTGAAGTCGGTTGATCATCCATGAGCTCAATAGTTCTTGATGATTCATTAATTACTCTCCAAATGTCCCTCCCTCTCCCGATGCTCTTGCAAAGGGTTCGATTTTATAGATAGAGCAGATGATACAAAGGTGTATTGAAAATTTCAAGAACCAAATGCCATCTCCTTTTCCTTTCTACTCGAGTACATTCAATTGTGGGTCTTTCATAATCAAAAGCTTAGCTATATACATGAAGTGAAGCTTACTATCTTCTCTTTCATGATGGAGGAATGGGGATAGTGCCTCGAATCACTGGTCTGATTCAAGATGGAAAGGCATGAGGAGAATAATAAAGAAGATGATAGTTAAAGATTGATGGATGTCCCACATATCACACTCACACCGTTGTTGAGTTTGTTGTTGCTCAACGGTACAGAGGTTGTCACTCTCATGACCAGAGTTGGATCTAGCGATAAATTTAGTTGTAGACCAAAAGGTTTTATATGAATATTCAGTTGGTGTGTGGTAAATCTGGCGATTGGAGATACATGATGGACAAGCTCGTAGGATTGTAGGGATTTCTTGCAACTCAGACGAGCGTACATAAACATTACATGTTTGTGTAGATATTTAAATATGAGCTTATTATATGTACCCTTTCAATTGAAGTACTTGTTGAAAATAGGATTACCAGTGCATATATTAAACAGTAATACATCGGATCCAAATGAATTAACAGAGAAACAATACCGAATAAGATTACGTTAAACGTATGTTTCCCAATCATTATCCGATTATACAATGCAAACAGGAACCGATTAAAAGAACAGAAACATAAACGCGGGCATGATCCAGAAAGGGTAAAGCAATAAACATATTGCGGCAACCAAAATAAAATAAAGATCAGTTTAGAAATCACCGAAGCGTCCATGAAATGGACTGTCCTTAGAGAAGATATCGCCCCCACAATACCGGTGCGTAGGGTACTGACGATCTACTCCCAGGATACGACGGGTCACGATCGTCGTCGGCGCACACCAACGGGATCGTCCTCGATTGTACCTCAGAGAACTGCAGCCGAGAGAGGAAGAAGAAAACGTTCGTCCGTAAGAGGAAGAACCAGAGAGAGACAGCGTGAGAGAGGTTTTTCTTGCGAGTGAAGTGAAACGGCGTCGGATGGGGGGGTATAAAAAGAGGGCGGTTCGCGTGATCGCGCCCATAATGGCGAGTTGAATTCCCATTTAAGTCGACTTACCAAATTAATCGTGTGATTAATTTAATCGACTTACCAAATGAAAACCGCAGCAAAAGTATCGAGATCCGAGATCCGAATTGACTCTCCCGAGCCCGAGACGGAGACGGAGACAGAGCGGAGCGCGCGCGCGCGTGTGGTCCCCCATTCCTCCTCTCTACTATTGCTACAAGAGCTTGGGATGTGAACTCATATATAAGTCCACCAAAAGTTTAGTTCTCCACGATGTGGTACTAAACTTCCACCCAAACTTCCATATTTCAAATTTAGGAATTCCAAACTTTCCCTCCAAAACATTTGGTTTCCCAATTGAAACCAAATTAAATGCCAATTGTAATTAATAGGTTTTCCAATTAAAATCAAGATACAATTTTATTACAACAATCCCCCACGAATTCACCAATTTGAAAAAGAGATTCAAAAGGATTTAATAGACTTCTTTCGGCTGCCCACACTTTACTTTCAGTAAAGGTACCTTCCGGTTTGAACCTCTACCTGAGTTTACTATTTTCACTTTAACAGGAACGAAGTGAACTACGTCTTGAACTTCAGACCTTGGTGTTATAGTATACGGTAGAAACAACAAAGCGTTGTTCTTGGTACAATCTTCAGGGTTGGTGCTCTTAAAGGCCATGCACCCTTATCCTGTTTCATGAGTGTATTCAGGAAAGACCCTCTTCCTTTAACTGCGGCCCACAGTAACACTCACATAGGTGGCGTTCTCCAAGGATGCACTGCTAACATCCTGCCCAAAGGCTTGAACCCATTCAGAGCCTACGATCTTCCTAAACTTGCATCTTAAATGGCACTCAGGCTTCCAGGGATAAGACACTCATGCTTACGCATTAAACTTAGAGTACCAACCAGTTCTCCAAACAGCTTGTTATTACCACATTGAACCTACTTTATGGGATCTCCACTCAGATAGGTTGGGTTGCTACTGTAGAGGAACTCCCAATGGGTCTCAGTCCCATCCCAAGCCTAGACTTTAGGACTAAAGATCTATCAAGTCCCTTAGTCAACGGATCTGCTGTGTTGTCTTTGAATCCAACAAAATCCACAGCCAACACTCCTCGAGACACCAAATCCCTTAACGTCTTAAGTCTGATTTTTATGTGTCTCCTTGTTTTCTGATTGAACTTTGAACTCTTGATCTTGGTAATTGTGGTCATATTATCACAATGTACCGAGATCGCAGGAACAGGCTGACCTATCATGGGAATTTCAGACAGAAGTTCCCTTAGCCATTCAGCCTCAATTCCAGTGGTATCCAAAGCACACAGCTCGGCCTCAAAAGTGGATCGAGCTAGAATGGTCTGCTTCACAGACCTCCAGGAGACTGCACCGCCTCCTAGGGTAAATACATACCCTGTGACACCATTACTCCCAAACTCCTCTATTTTCCCTATCCAGCTTGCACCACTGTATCCTTCTAGTATAGATGGATGTCTATCATAATGCAAACTAAGGGAAATAGTTCCCTTCAAGTACTTCAGTACTCGATCCAGAGCCTCCCAGTGAGTACGGTCAGGACAGCTAATGTATCTACTCAGCTTTGCAACCGAGAATGAAATATCAGATCTCGTGCAATTTGCAAGATACATTAAACTTCCTATCACTTGTGAATACCTTAGCTGGGCTACAGGTACTCCACTTTTATTCTTAAACAGCGTTTTGGATGAATCAAAAGGAGTGCTTACAGCTTTGCAATCTTGATATCCAAATTTCTCAAGTACCTTCTCAACATAGTGAGATTGAGAAATTACAATCCCGTCAACTGACCTTGTCAGTTTTAGACCCAAGATCACATCAGCAATACCCATGTCCTTCATCTCAAATTTGCTACTTAAGAATGCCTTAGTCTCATTAATAATCCTCATATGTAATCCAAACAATAATATGTCATCAACATATAGGCACAAGACAATACACTCATCACCTTTCACTTTGGAATAGACACACTTGTCGGATTCATGAACCTTAAAGCCACATGACAAAATAATTTTGTCAAATTTTTCATACCACTGCTTTGGTGCTTGTTTCAATCCGTAAAGGGATTTGACAAGCTTGCAAACCTTTCCCTCATTTCCAGGAGTCACAAGCCCATCAGGTTGATCCATATAGATCTCTTCCTCAAGATCGCAATGCAAGAAGGCGGTCTTCATATTCATCTGGTGGATAGAGAGATCATATACAGATGCCAATGCTATGAGCATCCGGATTGTGGTTATCCTAGTCACAGGGGAATAGGTATCAAAGTAATCGATACCTTCCTTTTGCCTAAAGCCCTTGGCAACTAATCTGGCTTTATATTTTTCAATTGATCCGTCAAGTCTAAGCTTTCTCTTAAACACCCACTTGCACCCAATGGTAGAGCATCCTTTGAGTAAATCAACCAACTCCCAAGTCCCATTAGCCATAATGGAATCCATCTCAGATTTGATGGCTTCCTTCCATTGTTTTGCTTCAGACGAAGCCATGGCTTCCTTGTAATTTGGTGGATCACCCTCGATGTGGTAGACAACGAAGTCTCTACCCAGATCCTATATACTATCCGAGGTCTTTTACTCCTCCTTGTCTCATTCTCTTCAAAAGGATCATTGGGTTCAGGTTGAGTCTCAACCCCCACATTCGATATTCTTTCCACTTGATCTGGAATAGATCCTGATATGGAGGCGTCCTTAATGGTCAGATTCTGAGGAATCCAAGTCTTCAATGGAAAGACATCCTCAAAGAAGGTAGCATCACGGAGTTCAACAATAGTGTTGACATTTATACCCGGTATCTCGGACCGAATTACCAAGAAAATATATGCATAGCTATTTTCCAGGTAACCTAAGAAGACCGCATCAACAGTTTTAGGACCAAGTTTCTTTCTCTTGTGTTCTGGAACTAAAACCTTAGCGAGACAGCCCCACACTTTGAGATATCTTAAACTCGGTTTCCTATTTCTCCAAAGTTCAAAGGGACACTTTTCCATATGTCTTGGAGGCACCCTATTCAGAATATGGTAAGTCGTATTCAAGGCTTCTCCCCACATATAGGTTGGAAGTCCAGAACTTTGTAGGAGAGCATTTATCATGTCAGTTAAGGTTCTATTTTTCCGTTCTGCTATCCCATTTGATTGCGGTGAATATGGGGCTGTAACTTCATTAACTATGCCAAAAGATTTGCATTGTTCATCAAATAAGTTAGAGGTATATTCACCTCCTCTATCTGACCTAAGGCGTTTAAGCACTTTTCCTGTTTGTGTCTCAGCCTCATTCTTAAAGATAAGAAATTTCTCTAAGGCTTCATCCTTGGTTTTCATTAGATATACATAGCAGTATCTACTGCCATCATCTATAAAGGTGATAAAGTATTTCTTATTGTCTCGGGTTAACACATCATTAAACTCACAGATATCCGTGTGCACTAGATCCAAGATCTTAATATCTCTAGAGACAGACTGAAAAGACTTCCTAGGTGTCTTTGTTTGCACACATATTTCACATTTTTGAGTTTTATCAAATGTGTGTTTATGGATCAACTCTAAATTCATCATTCTTTTAATCGAATTTAGGTTTACATGTCCCAATCTACCATGCCACAGATCACAAGATTCTAGATTATTCACAACACGAGATACAGAACTAGAACATTCAGCATTCAAAACATTCATTTCATTTATGTTTACTGAATCACATCTAATTCTAAATAACAAATCAAAATCAGTCAAATATCCTTTACCATAAAAGACACTATGTCTCAGAATAACAACTTTATTACATTTAAAGTTTAATTCAAAACCATTTTAAACTAATATAAAGACAGATAACACATTCTTCTTGATGTCAGGATCATGCAGCACCCTGTGCAATGTCCAGACACGTCCAGAGGAGAACCTCAAGTTGACTTGTCCCGACCCTAGCACCCTGGCTGCAGAATCGTTTCCCATCTTCACAGTCCCACCGCTGCAGGTCTGATAAGAAGAAAACAACATTCTGTCAGAACATATATTTACATTGACTCTCGTATCCACGAGCCACTCATTTGGATCATTGATATGGTATAGTTTAGGTTTTACAGAGACATACCCCTCACTAGCCCCGAATCCCATAGTGATCATGTTCACTTGTGGACTCCCGTCTGTAGCCTTAGGTTGAGCCTTTAAGGATGGACAGTCCTTCTTCCAATGGCCAACCTGATTACAGTGCCAGCAGGGTTTATTCATTGCCTTTTTCTGGATCTTGCTCTTTGGTTTCATTTTATTGTTATTGGGACCTTTTCCCTTCTTATCCTTGCCCTTCAAGGTCATGAGATTGACCTTAGCCTGAATATCAACAGGAAGCACAGGTTTTTGTTTCCTGTGTTCCTCCTCTATGGCAATTGCCACCATCAAATCATCCATAGAAATCTTCCCCTTTCTGTGTTTCAGGGTCATACCGAAGTCTTCCCATGACTTGGGGAATTTTTCTATGATGCACATGACCTGAAACTTCTCTGGAAGTTTCATTTCGGCATCCTCTAAACCATAGAGTAGGAGTAAAAACTCGTGTGCCTGTTCAGAAACTGACTTTCCCTCGGCCATGGAAAACTTCAAAAACTTAGCTACGGAGTATTTCTCAATATCGAGGTCTTCGGTGTTATACTTCCGATCCAAGTCTTCCCATAGCCCCTTCGCAGTCTGCGTGAACGAACAATATACGTCAAACAAAGTGTTGGACAGAGCCAACAAGATGCAACCATGACATATACGGTCACGTTCCTTCCACGCAGATTGCGCCTTATGGCTATCGGGTGAGGGGTTTTCCGCCTCCGCCGTAGGACAGTCGGTTTCAAGCATCGAGATTAACCCTATGGTGGTTAAGCAGATCTTCATGCGTTGTTACCAACGCTTAAAATTCTGTACACCGAATTTTTCAGGCATACCCGTCATATCTACCCTCGATTTAAACATTGTTTCCGACATTCTAAAATCGGTTCGGGATATCTTCTCTAAGATTGTTGAAAATAGGATTACCAGTGCGTATATTAAACAGTAATACATCGGATCCAAATGAATTAACAGAGAAACAATACCGAATAAGAGTACGTTAAACGTATGTTTCCCAATCATTATCTGATTATACAATGCAAACAGGAACCTATTAAAAGAACAGAAACATAAACACAGGCATGATCCAGAAAGGGTAAAACAATAAACATATTGCGGCAACCAAAATAAAATAAAGATCAGTTTTTGAAGTCACCGAAGCGTCCATGAAATGGACTGTCCTTAGAGAAGATATCGCCTCCACAATACCGGTGCGTAGGGTACTGGCGATCTACTCCCAGGATACGACGGCTCACGATTGTCGTCGGCGCACACCAACGGGATCGTCCTCGATTGTACCTTAGAGAACTGCAGCCGAGAGTGGAAGAAGAAAACGTTCGTCCGTGAGAGGAAGAACCAGAGAGAGACGGCATGAGAGAGGTTTTTCTTGCGAGTGAAGTGAAATCGTCCCGAAAACGCAGCCTTTCGGATCCCAAAATCGCGCCCATAATGGCAAGTTGAATTCCCATTTAAGTCGACTTACCAAATTAATCATGTGATTAATTTAATCGACTTACCAAATGAAAACTCCCGAGCCCGAGCCGGAGACGGAGCGGAGCGCGCGCGCGCGTGTGGTCCTCCATTCCTCCTCTCTACTATTGCTACAAGAGCTTGGGGTGTGAACTCATATATAAGTCCACAAAAGTTTAGTTCTCCACGATGTGGTACTAAACTTCCACCCAAACTTCCATATTTCAAATTTGGGAATTCCCAACTTTCCCTCCAAAATATTTGGTTTCCCAATTGAAACCAAATTGAATGCCAATTGTAATTAATAGGTTTTCCAATTAAAAGAAAGATACAATTTTAATACAACAGTACTCACCTCTTACTTCCACAACTAAAATGAGCTTCCTCTTGATGTAATATTTACACCAGGCACCATGCTAAGGCGAGTCTTACCTTGAGTTTGAGACCTTGAAGAGCATCCTTATAGGTTGAGTTAGCCATGGAGCTTCTTCTTGTAAGATATGAACTACCAATTCTTAGTTCTAAAGGGTTGTTGTTTAGAAGAGTCAACAAGGGCAACTAAGTTTCTCTTGGAGGGTGTATTATAGTCCTAGGTTAGTAAGGAAGCATCTACTTCGGTCTCCTTCTTGTTGCTTTCACCTAAGCAAATTGCACCCATGCCTTTCCATTCCTTTTACTCTCGTGGGCTTTTAGTCATTACATTAAAAAAATGTTTTTCATAAAGGAGAAAAATTACCTCTTCACTTGGGTCTTTTTGGCCTCCAAAGCTCTAGTCATCTTAATTTATTTAGCTATATGGATAGTTGTCTTGTATCTTCTCAGGTTAGGTTTTTGTAAATGTATATGGATTGATAACATCCTCGCATCTTTCTTCGTCGTCCCAATCATGGTCCCCTACCTACTGACCTTCGCTTGAGGAGGTTTATATAGCACGCGATAAAGAGTCATACTAGTTTTTCAAACAACTTTGGGTATTTGATATTTCTTCTAGCATATTAATATGTAGAAGATTGCTTAGAAGAAAGTGATAAACCATAAAGTGAGAGAATGTTGATGACGACAATAGATATGACACATAACTACCATCGAAGCTAAGAGTGTTGGTGTGAAAGTGGTGACATCAAGGCGGGACTAGGGCAAGGATATCAAGAGCCATTACAACATATCGAAATGACAGATTTAGGGCTTATGTCGCTCCAACAAACGATCGGAAAGTATTCTCCTTTTCATTTTGATCAATCATTAACTTTTACGTCGATGCTGTAACACCCCAACCCCAAAACATAGTGTCATACCTAAAACTCACGAAGTTTGGGTATGGTTTATAAGTGATGGGGATTACTACTTGTCAACTTGAGTTTAAACATTTTGGGTTGTTGTCAATGGGTCCATTTGGGCCCGAATCCAACAAGTTGTTAGGTTAGTTTTCCTCGATAACGGACCGGGGACCTACGCCCGGAACGTTACAAATGGTATCAGAGTCAATTTCCCTCTGATAGTGGAAAGGACTACCCGAAGGGAATTAAGCCAGGAGCGTGCAACCGCCACTGTCACTGGGAATAAGTGAATGGGCCATGCCGCAACGAGGAAGTTGCGAATATAAGTGAAGGAGGTTGTAACACCCCAACCCCAAAACATAGTGCCATACCTAAAACTCACGAAGTTTGGATATGGTTTATAAGTGATGGAGATTATTTGTTGTCAACTTGAGCTTAAGCCTTTTGGATTGTTGTCAACGGGTCCATTTGGGCCCGAATCCAACAAGTTGTTAGGGCCAATTTTCCTCGATAAGGGACCGAGGACCTAAGCCCGGAACGTTACAAACGTAAAGGAGTGTTCATTCTTCATAAACCCTTGACATGGCCAAGGTTGAACAAGTCTATACTTTGGCTTAAGCTAATTAAACAAATAGATTTAATCTAAGTCCATCATAAACGGACGGCAAAATTATTGGGTTATTTATACAAGAATACCCATTATTTAATGATAATTTGCATGGATTTGTTTTATCAAACAGATTGATATCCATGTCGGCAGAATATTAACAGCCACATCACCTTCAATTTCGTCATCGACATCGAAGTTGACGTTGACAACGATATGTCCATTACATCAAAAGATTTAATGTCCATTTGAAATTGAAATTAATGCGTCCATTTCTACCATGATAAGGATATTTATACAAAGATGTAATATCTTCATTATCCATGAATAGGTCCCCCAGTGCATTAGATGTGTCATCTTTCGGACATTTAGCATTATTTCCAAATGCTAGTCTTTTGTATTTTTTTTTCAAACAAGTGGAAGGCCTTAAAGTTATCCCATTAATTTTATGATATATACTTCACATGTCAAAATTATTATTTTTTAATATTTTCCCGTTAGACAAATCTAAATGACCTATCATGAAGGCATCTAAAACCACACATCTTAAACCAAGCTAAGTAAGAACCATGGTAGATTTATTTAGAGACAAGAAATTCATGTAGATAATGCCATTGTCAATGTTATTAATCAATAAATATACGCTAAAAAATCAGATTTCTAAGCAATATTACTCGACGTTTTAACATAAACATTCATATAAACTTGCAATATTATATCAAGCGTTTAATAGGACTACCTTCAAGGGAAGAGTCAACTTGGCTACCCCGTCTTTATTTTTTTCATTACTTAAGGTATGTTTTTAAAACACGTGGGGGGATTTAGTCTACTAGATGATAACGTGTTGTCATTCAAATTTCGTGTTAAAACATACATTCCTAACACGCTCATCTAAAAGGGATCGATTTTCAGCAATTATGAGATGTTAAAATTTGATGGTCTCGACGGACGAGTTGTGGAATGTCTATTTTATACGAAATTTGAGTGAGAACATGGTGTCGTATAATGATCTAAATTCTCTAGGTATTTTCAGAAAATATTTTAAGAAATAAAAAAATAATGGGTGGCGGTAATTAAGTTGGTTCTCTGGATTTTACAAAGATGCCCTTCTATTTGTGCGTTCTCAAGGATATTTTTGTCAAATCAGGAATTTTTTTATAAATTATATATATATGTAGATTTTGTTGTATGTATAATATTGTAAACTTATTTACGAGACGAATGGGAAGAAGAGGAGGAAGAGAAGAGGGCACGAAATATGATGCAAGAAGGAAGGAGAAGAAGCAAAGAAGAAGTGCTTTGCTTTGCAAATAGGGAATAGGAAAGTAGTGGTGGGGTCATTAGCACTAATTAATGCCAATGAGGATATGCCTTAAGCACTCAATGATTAGTGGGATGGAATGAGGAAAGGAACAAAACCACAGCTCATGGAGGTAGGGACAAAGGAAGCCTGTCATTGAGAGAATGTGCATCACCTCCATAATGGAAGGCCCCATCCCTTCCCATTTTCACATGGAGGAATCCCCTTTATTAATATCATTATCCTTAAGGTGAGATACCTAATGCTTGTATTAGGGTTAGATCATGGTGCTTTTTCTTAATCTCTTAATATGGTTTAAATGTATATACACCTCTTCCTTTGAACTCGCCCC
Organism: Ottelia alismoides; assembly: GCA_037367405.1. Taxonomy (NCBI): domain Eukaryota; kingdom Viridiplantae; phylum Streptophyta; class Magnoliopsida; order Alismatales; family Hydrocharitaceae; genus Ottelia; species Ottelia alismoides. Next base: position 205,496 of record JAZKJV010008327.1, on the reverse strand, counting down.
CAAGGACTTGGTCGACTCCCCCTAGGGTTCGACAGGGAGTCTCACATTTATTATGCTAACTACAACAAAATAGGTCTATAGTAATGCTTTTTGAAAATCGTTCCTATATCATCTATTGTTAAATATACAAGGATGATACTATTCATTGTGAAATTGGTTTTTATACTTGAAATTAGTGATGAATATCATATCTGGTGCAACATCATTGGGGATGATCTATGTAACAACAATTATCCGTTGCTATTTTTCAAAATTTTATCTTGTTGTCGATAACTTTTTAATAGAAAATTAGCAAAAATTAGTTAAAATTTCGAAAAACATTAATGAGTAAGTATTGTTATATGCACCATCGTTAATTATATAATAACAAATATATCTTTCATCGCTCATATAAACATAAAAAATAATTTTGTAACGAAATATATCATCGTTATACAAATTGATGAGAAAGTCAAGGAAAGTCGCCAATCATTTAAGTTCGACTGAAATGAGTTTAAGGATATGATCAGCCCTAAAATTGGGATTAACCCCCAAGAGATAAGTCTGGATTATAAGTGATTTTTTAAACTTCAGCAATAAATTACAGTAAATCCATTAAAGTAATCTCACTTTGTTGGACTACTTTCTGTATAGAGAACATTTTAGGGCTAACTTACAATTCATTCCATTATAAATTAAAGAAAGATAGTAATCCAACACTTCAGATTAAAATACTGATCATATAAAATTTAGGTAGAAAACTAATTGCTATTCGAACAATTGAAGTCATGATTCATGAAAGGGACTCGAATCTATTCTCTCCTTTTATAGAAATATATTCCAACAATTTAGCATTCGATCATTATTCTAACTAAGAGGCGAGATCTGAAAAGATAAAAGGGAAAGTGACGGTTAGAGCTTTAATACGAAGACAATCTCATTGTTCTCCTCATATGACATTCTCACATAAGGAAAATGATCATTATTAAAGGTATCAACAACCTCTTACCTCTCGCGAGGGATAGAAAAGAAGGTGTAATAATCGATAAGTGAGGTTTACTTATTATTTTTGTTTAGTTGGTTTGAGGGATATTGCGAAGTATGTTTGGGCATCGGGCTAGGTGTAGGGTTAGGCTCGGGTAGGATTTTTCCTCAGCCATTTAAAATTGAGCTAATTCCCATATTAGAGGCTAAGCGATCCTACTCACATTCGACCTAGTGCTCATGGCCAGGGTACGAATCAATACTAGAATAGCCGATTACCAATTAGCCGGATACCGATGCATCGAATGACTTTGTTGCCGGAGATACGGCATCATTAGTGTATTTGATTAGTTTTAATTATTTGCTTAAGTGATTTTTATTGTTTATTCAACTTTAAGTTGTGTTGACTTTTGTATGTCTTGTTGAATTTGTTTTTGTTTTGTTTTTGTGTTGATTTGTTTGTGTCTTGAGCTAGTTATCTCTTTAAACATCTCTAGCCATCATGTTGTTGTGGCAAAATCACGGAGTAGAGGACGTTCGAAGTGTCGTGGAGGCGAGAGACTTGGAGCTCGAACTGAAAGAGTCCACATCCGACATCCTTAGTTGAGAAGAGAATAGCTAGCTAACTAGTTGTGTAGTACCATTAGAGCCTTTTTTTAATAATATTGTGTTGTAATTATTTGTACTTATTATGTTCTTTACAATGGTTCTCGTTTGAAAACTCGTGATTGTAACTAAGAGACTCTAACTTTATTTTTTTGTGGTGTGTCGAGACATGTTTGGCTCGACTTGAGTGATCGAGATTAGGATAGGCAAGCGACTCTTAGAGATTTACTTAGGACATTTATACATGTGTCATCGTAATGTTAGGTCACACTCGCATCTATTAAGATTCACTTAAATAAGACACACTTAGCTCATTCTATCTAGTTCAAATTGTAACTCAAATTATTTCATGCTAATAGAACTTATGCTTATGTGTGATTTTTCATCAACTTGCATGCATGTAATTTAAATTTTATATACAGTCTTACATCCACATGTAAAGTCATTGTTAGTAATCCTTAACCTGGGCATTCATCATCGTTTCTCTCTTGCATTCAACTTTTCTCAAATGTTTCCTCTCGACTTTCTAACCTAGCATCAAAAAGACCCGATACTAGATGTTAGGTGATCTATGTTATATACTCACATAAATACAATGATAACCTAACTATTAAAATTGGGACTATTTAAGCAAGTTGATTAAATTTATTGGAGTAAAATTTACCTTGTACTACGGGAGAGCAATCCCCTCACTATTCTCATGTACATACCTCCAGACAAAGTAGGTGAGGACATATCCTTAAGGATAGCGCCCAAATACCTAGATATACCCCCTAAGTCTCAATTTCTGACTTTTGCGAATTTAGGAACTGTAAGGGCTTGCCCCAACCTTTGTCTATGCTTCTGTTGTGTAGTCCTGTTAGTCTCCTTGAGCGTGTGATACTGAACCTAGCGGTCCAGGAAGATCACTCATTTGATTAAGAGCTATCAGGAGCACCATTGGGTATAAGGAGACTCATTGTGAGTAATGGACTCTAAATATTGTACTATCATCAATTAAAAGACAAGATAATTTGACCGGACTCTCATGGCCTTCATGTGTAAAGTTGGTGAAATTAAGGGATTTTGTATTGTGTTTGTTGTGCATTGTTTATTCTTGTGCTTTCTTAAATACTCCCGTATCCAACAGCTACTTAAGATTCAATTCACGGGAGATTCAACATCACAAGATTCCATTATTATTTTCATTCTAACATTGACTCATTTCATGTAGTTCTTGATTCCCTCTTCTTTAGGTTATTGTCTTTTTTTGCTTAGGTTATTTAAGGGCACGTTCGGTTCGGGAATAAGTATGAATAAGGATTGAGAATAAGGAGAATAAGGGTCTATTCTTTGTTCGGCTGGAGAGTGGGAATAAGGAGAATAAGGTAAAATAAAGGTAGGTAAAGTGGGATAAAGATAGAAATAAGAGTGAAATAAGATGGAATGAAGAGGAATAATCGTACCACGGAAAACCGTGTCAGATGGAGAATAGGCCCCTTATTCTAGAGCCTATTCTCCAAACGAACATGCCCTAAGTATAATGGGGGACCGAGACCCTATTTTTTGTTTTCATCTATCCATTTGCATCTCTCATGGGCCCCTCTTCTTTAAATTTCTAAACTCTTTACTTAGGCTACTTCAGCCTAAGTATAGGGGGAAACCAAGTCCATATTTGTCTTATCTCTTTGTTCTTCTATTTCTTTGATATCCTCTTCCTTTGTATTTTCTTCCTATACTTAAGCTATTTAAAACTTAAGTATATGGGGGAGGTACACATTTCAATTCTTATACAAATACAAGCTATATTATTCATCTCACTTTGTGCCATGAGGACATAGCACAAGCTAAGTAAAGAGGGGGGTACATATATATCTCATATATACTTTATCCATATCTCCTTCTTTAAAATGTTTTCATATATTATGGGATAAGGGTATGGGGATTTGAAACTGATTTTGTAAAATGATTTATAAAATATTTTGAAAATCATTATACATATGTGACATTGTTTTGTAAAAATGATTTACATATTGTTTGTAAAAGGGTACAAATTGTTTTGACACATTATTTTTGTATATACTTACAAAATTATTTGAAAATACTAACTAATAAGTGGTTTTATCCCTACACTTCCATATCACACAAGACTTCTATAGTTTAAGATACGTAGTTCAGGGTGACATTGACTCAGAGTTTAATCATCCTTGATCATTAAGATCTTAGAACTTAATAACTTAAACTCCCCAGTTTGAAAGATATACATGCTATATTGCATTTAGAATTCTATTCTCAAAAGAATATAACGAGCACTTCTCTTGCATGATTGCATAGATACTATTATGAGTCAGTACTTCGCTTGAGGAACTGGGATGAGAGGTTTGAATTTGGACCTGATTTAATGATGCTCAAGAATGGGATAAGATTCGGGATTGCTTCATGAAACATATGTGTCGGCACTTTAGCCAGTATGAAAACAAGGTTTTTATATTATCTTGATTCAAACCCATGTACCAGTTATCATGCACACACCATCGTCGTCCCTCACCCATCTTCGTGAGCCATTCCGATGTCTCTCTCCTGTTATCCATCATCTCCTCTACCTCGACCTTCTTCCTCCTCCTGCAAGGAAGAGGAACTCACTAGGGCTCCGCCTCTCCCAGTTCCTATAGACCACCATCCCACTTGAATCCTCTCAACTCGATCCTTGTGATGTGTATTCTAACCCTTGCATGCACTCTCCCTTCAATGGTAGGAGCTTCGAAGATATCTCCATTCTAGAGCTCTACCTCTAGCGATGCTTCATCGACCAGTTGATCTAGATGTCCTCAGCCCTTCTCCATCCATTTATGACTTTCTTCAGCCTCCTGCAAAGGTTTTACGACCTTTAGGGAGATGTCAAGACCACAGAGGAGGAAAATAATTAACGCAAGAGCTCCATTGATGGGCCACTGCACACGGAGGAGAGGAGTAGATGTCTTCCGATCATCTGCATATGATGTACGGTGGTCATCATGTACCTATGCCATGACCTACCAGTCTCGGTGGAATCGAGCCTGCCTCGAAGAACCCGGTTGTCCACGTGGCCCGAGCCACCTGCATCGACCAAGCTTGGATCTAAGCTGCCCACGTGGCCCGAGACACCAGAGATGCATCTTTTTCAAGGCTTCTCGACCCTTCCTCATGCTATCACCGGAAGAGGGGAGAGTCTAGGGAGCCCCTCACATACATGTGGATAGGGTGGAATTAATGGTGATTGGAGTGGGTTTTGATCAGCAGAGGAGGTGGTTACCAAAGGTGGTTTCAACCACCTCCAATTACCTCATGTGAGGGAGATGTCACATTAGGAAGTTTAGGCATGAATGTCAGTTGAAGATACGATGCAAATTCACATGAATTAGTTCTTGAGGCCAAGTGTATCAGTTAGAACAAATCAACGAAGTTGCCACGACGAAGGGTCGCAACCCTTCACGGAGAAAACAATTAGAGGAAGGATATGACTCTCGACAGTCTGATCTCATGATTAAACAGCTGAGAAAGAGGCGCATTTGGAGTAACAGGGACTGCTTGATAATGTTGTTCAAACAACCATGAAGTAAGCGGGAGTGGTTGGACCTAGACTATCTGATCAACAAGATCGGACAGCCCAAGATGATGGCAGAAAGCTCATAAGGCCCAGCTACATGGAGGGATGCCATTGGGCCATGTGGTCCAATGGATAATTGATCCAAATAATGATGATGAATCTGGCATTCATCAACCGCTATTAGATAGATTTGAACTTTAGTATCGATTTTTATTTTTGAACTCGAATCAAGCCAATGTAGTTTATTTCCAATCAATAATATATTAAGCTTATATCTTTAAACAATGTTTAATGCCTTCAAAAATTACATGGATAATATCCCTCCATTGCTAACCCTCTTATTTGGTTGATTACCAATTACTCTTCCATCTTCCTAGTAAAATAAAATAATTTGATTGGAAACAATTGAAGTACTTATTATAGTATTCTTCACTTTCACAATAAATGCCATTCATACATGTAAGTCTGATTTACTTGCTATATGTTGTGTAATAGACATAAGAACACAAGGGAAAATGTACATCTGAATTTTGTGGGTCATTAATTCGTGGGCTTGCAAAGTGAAACTTAACTACGTTTCTTGGAAATAAAAACTATGGTAAACAAAGAGGGGTTTTATGAATGTTAGTATGTTGTTCCATTGTGCTGAGTTCTAAATAAAAGGTGATGTCGGAAATGGGCTTAACTTTAATCGTATGTTTTGTAGGTAAAATAATAGGAGGGTTAGAAAAATAATACCGGATCTAATACGATGAGACGAACCAACTAGCCGAGGCGTGCAAGATGCACTGTCCTTAAGAATAGAATCGTACCTGCCACGGAAATTCCGACGGTGCAACAAGTACCGATACGACTACTCTCCAGGATACAACGGCGAGATCTTGACGGGCGTGCACTCGCCAACGTCAAGATCGATTGAGCAACAAAAACACTTCCTTCGGAATAGACTTACTCAAAGAGAAAAGGGGAGAAGAGAGCTAAAATTGTTGTGTCCAAAACCAATGCCATACACCCCTTTATATAGGTATATTAGAAGGTTACAAAACATCAAAGATTAACGTTCAAAATTTGCATGAAAATGCATGAAATCCAACGCATCTTTAAATATATTAATCAGTCTTCCCTATAAAAATGTAAGAATGTGCATAACGTTCACAATCAAACAAATGCACATAAGCACGAAAATCAACGCACAATAAAACATTAATTTTCAACAATGGTGGAAAATAATATATCAATAAATATATAGTAACGTAAATAACAATATAAGAGACTCAACTAAATCTGAATCAAATAAAATTTGTTACTATATAACAAAAGAACTTATAAGTTAGATTTAAAATCAAACCTACTTATATTATCATTAATATATTGACAATAAATCACATCCATGTAAAGACGTTAGAAAATATGATAGTGATGCAGTATCACTAATAGAATGTCATGCAAAAATCCAATGGTAGGCTAAAAATCACATGCTCATCCAAATAAAGTTCATGCACCAATAATTATAAATAAATTTACTTTTATATAATTAACGTAATAATAAAAGTATTTGAAATATAAAATACAACATGCTTTCAGATGTAGCTCAGTGGCCTTGAAAGGATTCCAAACGGGCCTAACATTTTGGTAATAGATGGGCCACATTAGTGGCGAAATTATCAAAGGTGACGCATAAAATAAGGCCCACTTTGGTATAGGCCCTCTTTCATAGTATAGAAATTTACTACAAAAAGTAGTCAGATTATGCATTTCTAATTTCAAAATTATATTCAAGGATTTTTACATAAGAGTTTTTACAGTTACACTTATGTCTTCGCTTTTTGCAGTAACACTCCCTTGCCCATCTCCACCACTCGTGCACCTGTCGCGATGACCATTTATCGGGGCAACGTTGCCTCCTCGACATCGTTCTCTGGGTGTGGGAAAGCCCAGTATCGGCTAGCTCTTCTTCGCCGCCCTATCCCCTGTGCATCGTCGACAATCCGCCAATCCCTTGCCGCACTTCTCCTCCCGTGCCACATCGCAATTGCTGCCAACAACATGGGGGTGGAAGGAGGCATCTGCCAGTGTAGGGGAAATAGTGTAATACAATCATATTTTTAATCGAACTTTGCTTGATCAAATCACATTGTAGTTTATGCAATGAGCGGTCGAACTAATTTGTTACGTGCCATAAAGGTATGGGCACAAGTGTTATTGTGAAAAAAGTAGGGTTGTAAGAGTAAATACGAAAACTCAAAAGGGCACGAGTGTAAAGCGCAAACATTTGCGAGATCCAATGCCTCAAATGCCTAAAAATTCATCTGCAAGGTTTGTCCACTGAGGATGAGTCATGTCGCAATATCAGGATGTTGATAGACATCGGGTGCATATTCCTATATCGCCCCTTGTTGGTCCTGAGGGACGGAAGTACCTAGGTTAGGTGAAAGATGGTTATCGGTTTAAGGATGTAAGGTGATTTTATATTTTCAAGGGAAAGAATGCGGTAGAGAAGACACCGTCTCACTTTTTTTTACTACCAAGGTTTCAAGACATGTCGAAATCAAGAAATCTCGATTGAAACATGTGTTATCCGAGTGTAGTTAGCATATTTGGATTTACAACTTATTATAGATAATCAACTAGAAACGTATAGAAAAATTAACAGAAGAAGAAAGGACTTTTTGGTTAGATATATAGAATTTTTGTTCAAAGTTCCTAAATTATATATCCTTGTTTAACTCTGGTCATCAAATCAAAATAAAACTTTGGTAATTAACTACATATTCATTGATAACAAATTTATTTATTACGATACATAAAATATGAATTCCAATGATTTTTTTCCTGTCGATACATATTTTAAGATTTCATCATTTCTTGTTTCCTCCTAATATTTAGGATATTCGAACTACCTTTTTTAAAGTGAAATTTTATAGAGAACGTGACATACAATTTTAGGAAAGGGGGTGAACATTAATTTTATTAACTTCAAAACAATTAATATTCCGATAATATAAACCATGGGACAATATTAACAATTCAATTGTTGGTTTTATCTACAAAAATGTGACCCAACACTTATCGAAAACTATGGACTTACAAAGAGTCTAGCCATCCATTGGTATCTAAGCATCCATGTGAATATTCCTCCAACCCAATGCGCCTCATAAAGGGTCGATCGTCGAAGGATGCTTTCTTGGTTACCTCATCCATTCTCAACTCTTGGTCAAAATCAAACACTATCATTGATCCTTAAAATTGATTTTCGAAAGGCCTTCGATACAATTCGATGGCCTTTCATTATCAGGTCTCTGTCTTCGGCTGGTGTGCGTCCATTCTTCGTGAAATGGATTCAAGGTATCATGGATACTACAAAGATCTCTTTTAACCTTAATAGATCTTCGATTGGGTTCTTGTCTCATGAGAAAGGAGTGTGTCGGGGTGATTCGTTATCACCATACCTGTTCATACACTCCCTAATTGTCTTAGATGTCGTGTTGATGAAATTAGTGTCTTCTAGATTGTGCAAGGGTTTAGGGTTTCTCTTATAGTGGATCACCGAACATGATTATCAATATACAGTTTGTTGATGACCTACTGATCTTCCTTGAATTCATCACAAAAGGTCTCAAGAATGTGGTCGCAACCTTAAATATCTCTCCAAACTATTGGATCTTCACATCAAGAAGGAGAAATGTTAATTCTTTCTTTCATGTCCAAGGCGATGAGTAGTGGCCCGAGCTGAGGTTCGAAATTTTTTCTCCTACTCAGTCCATGGCCCGACCCGATCCAATTAATATGGCTCGAGTTCGGGCCAGGTCGACCCACTAATTTTTTTGAGAGGGAGCATGGAGAAGGAAAATGGGTGATTGAAGCTATCTCTGCTATTGATGGAACAATGATGATTAATTTGTATATGAGGATTATTGGTATATGAAATATTGATTCTTGCTAATGATTTACAAATAAAATAGAGTGTATTATATGAGATACACAAAGGAGGAACAATGAGAGACTGTAACTCATTAGTGAGAAAAGTGATGACACAATGGACATAATGAGAACATCTTAACCATAAGTTTACCTACGAGAAGAGAGTAAACAATTATGTGTATGGAAGTAGTAAAAATTAACGAGAATATACGGAACTACATTATTTCAATTTGGGATTAGCGATTATTTCACCTTGGAAAGGGATTAGTTGTATTTAGGAAAGAATTAAATTTGAATGTACTATACTGATGTAGATTGGGATTATTTATTGATGGTAGAAATTTTACATTTAGATACTATGTATATCTTGTTATATGGATAAGCAACAAACAATCTCTTTGTGCGAGATCCAATACCAAAACTAATTAATACCAAGTGACTGCAAATAATGCGATCGGTATGCTATGGTTGAAGATTCTCTTACAAGATATCGGCATTAACATCGATCTACCAACGAAGATTTTTTGTTACAAGACATTTTTATAAGAGTACAAGTTTTCTCTAGAGATTTTTATATCTTCCTTACACTAAAACAAGTGATCAAATTGCTAATATTTTTATCAAGGGCCTATCCATAGTGATCTTTGCGAAAAATGTGGACAAGTTTGCTTGTTTGATTTATACGCTCGAAGGAAACTATATGTTACAAGTATTTGGGTAAATGGATCATGGATGAGGATCCATTTACCTCATCTCATGTATATTATAACTTACCCCACTTCCCTTCACAATGAGGAAAGGGAACCGAGGCGTAGGGTCACACCGTGGTTTTACTCTTAATTTAAGAGGTTTCTTCGATAATAATGTATTGTGTTTTTTGGCTGAATCATTTACACATACATCGTCTCAATTATCCAACTGATGTACACAAGGTATATTGATACTTTCACGTAACCCTTAAAAGTAATCCTAACCTAGCATTGCGATGTGAAAATATCATTACGTAGCAACCACACATTGTACTCCAAGTACAATTTTGTGAAATAAAGATCGAAGAGAGCCTAGTGTGATCAATGGATGCAGACATATTATCGAACCACTATAGGTCTTTATACTCTGCAGTTGTTCATGTTTCTATTTTTCGATCGTTGTTTGGCTTGTATATTGTTGACCGGATTTTCCAATAATTACGCCAAATCATTCGTACAAACATGTACAATATGAACTTGTGGGGGGGGGGGGGGGGATGAGTCCTAAATTATGAAAACAAATGGGGGGTAGTTTCATGACTAAGGTTGGACAATTCGAATCAAGAACATCTTGAAAAAGTTGAAAAAAAACTAAGAAATTGCATTATACATTGCATATAATTTGTTGAATAAGACCTCAAGTTGAATGTCAAATTGATTTTAATATTTCCTCCAAATCTTTATTTTTATCACTTTACACAATCTTAAGCCATCTAAATTTTAGTATGGCACATGCATTTCAAAATCGTACATCACAGATGTGGTATGTTGCGCTATGGTGTTTAGTTTTTGTCTATAGAGAGCATCTCTCTAATATTTGAACTAATTATCGTCAAATTTTGAATTTGAAAAATTAGCGATGATTAGTTAAAATAATGAAAAATACCAATGAGTAAAGGTTGCAACGGATATGGCATTGTTGACTAAATTTCAAATAAAAACATTTCGATAGGAATGATATTTGTCGTTATATTTTTAATAAGGGTTTGATGGAGCTGCTCCCCACAAGCAGCCAAGGGGCAGCTCTTACATCATTTTTTCGTAATTTTATTATTATTTTTTTTTGAAAAATATCACCATATATATTCATCTATATATCCCTCTAATATGTCATTCGAATTTCGTCGGAAATGGGGACTCATATACCCTCTATTTAGAACATGTCAATTACAACTATGTCTAGTTCGTTAAGATTACATGTTCTTGATGGAGGGCATAGGTGTCTCTGTTTCTGATGAAAATCGAATGTATTGAAGGGATATATAGATGAATATGAATTGTGATATTTTGCAAAAAAAACAAAAAAATACGAAAAAATGGCGCGGGAGGAGCTTCATTTTTTCCATTTAATAATGGACAATATAATAACATATTTCAAAAGGTATCGTTATAAAATCATTTTGTTGGTTGTTGGATATTTTGATTTGACACTGCTTCACACAAAAAAGAAGCGAATTATGTCCTTCTATGGATCAACGACACTGGAATCGATTATACCCACAAATTGGATTTGGTGGCATCAATTTATTGAGCCTATCATCCACAAAGCCCATCTTTTAGATAAAGGTAAAAACGACAAGAAAAGGGCTTTTGCTTAGGGGTTAAGGATTGCTTTGCATGAACGAGGAAATATTATTGGCACCACTTTAATGCTTTTAAGATTTCACGAATGATGCACAAACTTTATTACTTTAGCAATCTTGTCCCATCCACTAGCATGCAAAATCTTTGCAATATTCCATGGACGAGAGCACATAGCAATATTAGTAGGTGGAGCATTGGGCTCGATTCGGCCCAATCCGGGAAAGCTCGATCCGAGCCTATTAATTTTCCATGGGTCTTGTGCCTGGTCGAGGCCCACTTTTTTCAGCAACTGAGGATGCAGGTCCGGCTCAAGGCCCGCGGGATCGGGATCGGGTTCGGGTCGGGCTCAACCTGCACTTATTTTGATTCCATGAAGTTGCACTTTGATTCCAATTTATTGTTATGGATATAATTCATCCATAACACATGAATATTGGATGTATTGTTACGATATAATATTACTATTGAGGGATGAAGGAAATACTGGATGTATTATGACTATAAATCTGTTTCCCCTAATTTACTTCTAATATGATATTTTGAAATATGAGGGTCCGGGCCTGGCCCATTTATACTTCGGGTTCGAGCCCGACCCGGCCTGAGTATAATATTTTTGAAAAATAAAGACCCAGGCCCAGCCCATTTGCACATCGGGTTCGGACCGAGCCCGAGCTTTTGCGGGTTGGATCAGAGTTGGGTTCGGACTGGTCCGGCCCAATGCTCCACCCTAAGTATTAGTATATGAGCAAATGGGGCCTTCTTCTTCTTGTCCTGTTGCAGATGATGGATCAGATATATCCATACATGGTTAAGATAAAGACGGGTTTCCATTAATTACGATTGCTAAAAAGCATAGGAGAAAAGTAGGTTGACGTGGATGCGATAATATATACATGCATTATGCATATGTGATATGTATGCTCATCTCCTCTTGAACTAAAAAATGACTACAATGTGGATAAGTACACGTCACCGTATATTGTTTTATTGTATTTTATTAGGCAATCCATTCGCTTTTCAGTGCTTTCAATATTCCACTCAGTTCGTGATTCTCGTTGCAACAAAATTGACATATAGAAACGATCACTAAATTACTCATTGATACATATTTAATATAATGATCATTATTTGTTGTGAGATTATATTTGATTCTTTACATTTACAATTGTTTATATGCTTTAAATCCTAACCATCCATTCTACTGAATTTGGTTGAAGAATCGTCTGATGTCACCCTTCTCGCCACTATATCCTACCCTACTGGGGTCTCGTTGCCTGATCAATAATCTTATAAGGGATTGGGGAAAGCAGGTGGGCCCCTCTGCGGGGTTGCATGGAAGTACCCTCATATCGAAAATTATTGTATATCAGTTTTTTTGGATTCGTATGTACCAGGGGTCCCGTTGTACGGGAGTAGCGTATAAACTCTCTAAGGTTAGGACACTTGATATCCTCTGTATTCTTCCTTCTTTATATCTGTCATCCAAAGATGTAGTCTAGTCATATGTGAATCTTGTAAATTTGTGTGTCTTTGTGCTTGCTTGCTTGATTGTTTGTGAATGTTTGCTTCCGTTATTCGCAACACTACAAAAAATTGAGCTATAGTGACGGTTTTTTCAGATTCCATCACTAAATTAGCTGTTGTTAAATATATAACAACGATATTATTTGTTGCGAAATGAGTTTTCCTACTCGAAATTAGCAACGAATATCATATATGTCGTTATATCATTAGCAACACTCCACATAGCGAGCTTATCCATTGTTATTTTTCAAACTTCTAATTAATCATCGCTAAATTTTGAACTAAAAAATTAGCGACGATTAGTTAATATTTTGAAAAATAGCAACGAATAAGCGTCTCTATTTGGACCGTTGCTAATGATATAACGACATATATGATATTCATTGCTAATTTCGAGTACGAAAACTCATTTCACAACGAATAATGTCGTCGTTATATATATATATATATATATATATATATATATATATATATATATATATATATATATATATATATATATATAGAGGGCCCTTCAAATGAGGTGCACCTTTCCTGGGTGTATGGAAAGCCCATCACGAGATCCGTTAGATCTCGATCTAGCGGTTCTTCATCCAAAAGGGTATTTTAGTCCATACATTTTCGTTTTAAATTTGAATTTAATTTCGAATTTGAAATTTATTTCGTATTTATATTCTTCCATTTTTAGCGTGTCTGATTTGGTATTTTTTGTTGCCTTTTAGTTACTGAATTTTCGCCAACATGGTAGCATTTCCGCGCAATATAGAATAGCAGATTTTTTTGTAAAATTCCCCTTGATATTGTAAAACTGCATCCTGCATTGTAAAATAAAATCACAATTAGTAATATTTATATTATAATAATTGTAATTTTGATAACACTATTGTAAAAGATCATGAACGTTTTGTAAAATCTGTATGAAGATTGTAAATCCATCAGATCCTATTATGTGCATTTTTCACAAATGCCAAGCATCTTTGTAAAATTCGAATCCCTTTTGTAATTTTACATCCTGCATTGTATAATAAGATCACAGTTAGTAAAAAAATGATATGCAATTGTAAAATACGATCTGAGATTGTAAAAAAAACTCGAGATTGCAAAACAGTCTGAGATTGCAAAATAGGTCATTTATATTGTAAAATACGATCTGGGATTGTAAAAAAACACTCGAGATTGCAAAATAAGTCATTATATTGTAAAGACCTGGGCATGCCCTCCATCTCCAGCATCCTCTCTACCCGCACCTCCTCCGCCCTTCTCCTCCACGACCCACCTCCTCCATGCACGTCCTCCTTCGCCCACACACCTCCATTGCCGCACTCCTTCAACCGTCTCCTCCATGATCCACCTCCTCCACGCGTATAAATGTAAAAAAACAGTCTGAAAATTGTAAAAAGATGAAATGCTATTGTAAAATACGATATGAGATTGTAAAAAAAACTCGAGATTGCAAAATAGGTCATTATATTGTAAAAACCTGGGCACGACCTCCATCTCCAGCATCCTCTCTACCCGCACCTCCTTCGCCCTTCTCCTCCACGACCCACCTCCTCCATGCACGTCCTCCTCCGCCCACACACCTCCATTCACGCACTCCTTCAACCTTCTCTTCCCCTCCCCGCTTACCTTCACATCCACCATCACGATCTCCGACGTTTGAACCTGTGGAATCGACCAGCCTCCTCCCACATGCCGTCATTGATGATCTTCGCGACGTAGGTGAACGTGATCTGTTGGGGAGGCGATGGAGGACGTCGGAGCAGCCTTCTCCCACATGCCGTCGTCGAGAGAGAGACATGAGAGAGAGTCGCCGTCGAGAGAGAGAGAGATAGGGGAGAGAGAGAGAGAGATGTGAGATAATTTAGGAGATATTTTGTTGCATTCTAAATATAGAATATACCAAAATGACCATAATGGGTTTTTCGACATTTAAAAAATATAGATAACGAGCCATTAATGATAACCATCAGATTAACTATGGATGGTCAGGATGGCGGGCTTTCCATGCACCCAGGATAGGTGCACCTCATTGGAAATATTCCCTATATATATATATGTGTATATATATATATATGGGTAAAATGTGTATGCCCCCTAGGGGGAGCTAACTTAGCTCCCCCGCCCCTTTTTCACAAAATTTTTTTATTTATTTTGAAATCTAAAACCGTGTAAATTCATTATTAAATCCCTATATTATGTCATTCAAATTTCATGCGAAACAGAGACTCTTACGACCTCCATCCAAACGGGGACAATTTAAAAAATCCTGTTACCGTTAAAAAATGACTGTCTGGATGGAGGCCGTAGGAGTCTCTGTCTCACACGAAATTTTAATGACACAATATAGTGATATAGTGATGAATATTCATGGAAGAAATTTTCAAAAAAAATTAAAAACATGGAGAAAATGGGGCGGGGGTAGCTAAGTTAGCTACCCCCTAGGGGCAGCCCCATTTTACCCTATATGTATATATATAACAACGGTTAATTTAGTGATGGATTTTGAAAAAAACGTCACTATAGCTCAATTTTGTTGTAGTGCAAGAAGGTACTCTCATCTTGAAAATTTCTGTATATGGATCTTTTGGATTCGTATATCTCTAGGGATGAATTATATGATAATGGTTATAATCAATTGCATTTTTCTTGTATAATTTGAGCAAAGTCTAATTTATTAAAAGTCAACGTACAAGTTGTTTTTATATAAATACTAGCAATGGGTATTTCATTAGTTGTGAATTACAAGAACTAAAATTAATTTTAATATGAATAAGATTTATTCTTATATAGATTTAATGAAGATATAATAACGAATATTCAAATTATTCATTGCACTTCATCCATCCACGTTGTTTAATCACCATCCCATTAAGTCCACCTCCATAATTAGACAATATTGGTGTACATGATTCAATTATATAAAAAAAATTAACTTAGCCGTTTCAGTTGATAGCCCTTTCAGTTGTTTCTTACAAAATTTATATAAAGTGTCATATCTAATTCTTTTAATATTTAGGTAATTTTTTTCAAGTATGATATTATTTATGATGAGTGAGAATATGAAGTATACGATAACATGGTAAAAATGTTAACTAAGTTATCAAAAAAATAGAAAATAAATTCGCATGTTTGTGTTTTAAAGGAAAAATGAGGGAAAGAGACCGTTATTTGCAATTTGAGAAAAGATCGATAAAAAAATAAAGAGATAGTTTAGGAGAAATAAAAAATGCATTGCCATTAATTTCCATCTATTTCGGAGTGTGAGAAGGAGGCAAAAATGAAGATTTTCCATTCATGTAAATCTAATAAAGGCACACTAAAATCATGGTTATTTATCACTTGTGTCCCTCTTAATGCAATATGCATCATTTTTTGTAATATTAGTTGTGATCACATGTTCTTATAAAATTTACAGTTCTGTCTGTTTGTAAAATCAGTTGTCTTTTACCATAATGGAATGAAAGAATTATGAATTTCAGAAGAATCTAGGAGT
This sequence comes from Ottelia alismoides, assembly GCA_037367405.1. Classification (NCBI taxonomy): domain Eukaryota; kingdom Viridiplantae; phylum Streptophyta; class Magnoliopsida; order Alismatales; family Hydrocharitaceae; genus Ottelia; species Ottelia alismoides. Next base: position 189,088 of record JAZKJV010008327.1, on the reverse strand, counting down.
GCAACTGATATTAAAGAAAATGATATAACTGATATTTTAGAAGTTAAGAAGGACACCGGTGACAAAAACTTAGAAATCATTAATTCCTTAAATTCGATTATCAACCGAAAATAATTGTACTTTCTTTCACTTTTTTTATTTCGAAGGATAATGATTAAATGGAATGAGTATATTAATAGAAACATTTTTGAGGGAAAAAGGGTGTCGAACCCTAAAGGTGGACACCCAAAAAACTTTTATTCACATGATTAGTTACAAAAAGTTACAGTGACCAAGACCCACGCAGGAGTCTGGAATGTGCAATTACATTTTCCATATAAAATCTCTCTCCCGGAAAAATAGTTCCATTCCTTGCCAACCAAATAGCCCACAGGATAGATGCTGCGTGTTGTTTCTCTGCTATTGTGCTAGATCCGGATGAGTCAATTGATGCCCAGAATTCTCTAACCCCCGAGGAAGCAATAAAAGATAAGTTGGCCTCTGACCAAATCTGTCTCGAGGAAGAACAAAGGAAAAATAGATGGTCAGCATCCTCCATTTCCTCTCCACATCGTATGCAAGAGCTATTAGCCCCAAAGAGCCTAGCCCTCCTCGCACCAGTCAATACCCGTTCTCTACCGAACAACCAGAGAAAGACTTTCACTCTTTTAGGAATCTTCCAAGACCATATTTGCCCTAACCTTGGTATAGCAATTCCTGGATCAAAAACGGTGGATGCGTATAAGGCTTTATAGGATTTCTTCACAGTAAAAGTACCATCCGCCCATCTCCAAAAATTAGTTTCCTCTCCATTCCTCAACACAGGATTTAAAAAAGGAGCAATCTGAGGAAGTACCGAGGACACCCCATGCCAAAAATTTGAAGGCTTTATCCTTCTATTGGGACGCCACTCGATATTGCCTGTCACATCATAAATCTTCCTCAAAAGTGTACAAAGAGTATCCGATCCTTCATCCCAGATACGAGTAACCCATTTAGCCAGGAGGGCCTTGTTCATCACCTCAAGGTTCAGGACTCCCAAGCCACCATCTTCTTCCGTAAGCGTCACAATCTCCCACCTAACCAATGGAGTGTCGGCCCAAAAGAAACTCCGCATCAAAGTCTCCAATCATCTTTGAATCCCCACTGGGAGCAAGCGGGAGGATAGAAAGAAAATGGGAATTGCAGAGAGAACCGACCTCAAAAGCACCAAGCGTCCACCACGTGATAGACAAGAAGCGCGCCAACCCGCAAGCTTGTTCTCAAGTCTCTCAATCACAGGTATCCAATCTGATTGTTTTAAACGGCCATCCACCATAGGTAACCCCAAATAGGTGATCGGGAGAGCCCCACGCCTTGAGCGAAGTAGCGATCCACAAGCCTCGATCTCCCCCTCCGTAAGGCCGAAGGGAACAAACACTGATTTCTCCTCATTGAGCTTCAGCCCTGAAACAGATCCGAACAGTTCCAAAACTGTAGAAATGCCCTCAGCCTCGCGTGCTCCTCCCTCTACAAATAAAATCGTGTCGTCCGCATACTGCAAGATCGGGATTGACAAATTCTGAATCTTGTAGCCTTGAATGAAACCTCCCTCCACCACACGAGTAGCCCTCCTCGACAACGCATCTGCCACAATAACAAATAAGAGAGGGGCAAGTGGGCATCCCTGCCTAACCCCCCTCTGTGGCTGAAAAAATCCCCCCTCCTGCCTACCATTAACCAGCACTGAGCAAGAGGTCATCGCCACACACCTCTTCATCCAAGAGATCCACTCATTTGGAAAACCACGTCTGGAAAGAGATGCCCAAATGAACTTCCAACTAACAAAATCATATGCTTTGGAAAAGTCAATCTTCCAAAGCATACCTTTGACATTCCTCCTCTTCCAATCAGCAACAATCTCTGAAGCAATGACCACACCGTCCATCATATGTCTACCAGGAACAAAAGCTGTCTGCGAGTTACTGATAATGCCATCCAAGACAATACGTAGCTTGTTTGCAAGAACCTTGGCAACAATGAGATATATGGCATTTGAAAGGGAAATAGGTCTGAAGTCCTCCATTCGCATTGCCCTCTCTCTCTTAGGTAAAAGGAAGATTAAAGATCGATTTAGTCGATCAAAGCCACGATTCTCTCCTCTGAGCTCCTCAACAACATCTAATACATCTTGTCCCATCAAGTCCCAGAACTCACGAAAGAAGAATACAGGAAACCCATCTGGTCCTGGAGAACCATCTGCATTTAGATCAAAAATTGATGCACGTACCTCCTGAAGTGTGAAAGGGCAAACCAACCGCGATGCCTGAGCCTCCGAAAGTCGAGGCACCTCTCTATCATGCCAACGAATCCCACTAGGATGGTCCCTCCTACTCACTTCCCTGAAATGCTCAACAACCGCAGCCCCGATTTCCCTTTCTCCTTCCACATGCATTCCCCTAATCTCCAAAGAATGGATCAAATTTCGCCGCCTCCTGCCATTTGCCATTGCATGGAAAAATCTCATATTCGCATCGCCCTCCTTTAACCAGTTTTGCCTCGATTGGTGCCTCCACTCTACCTCTCTTTTCTTGTCCTCCTCTAGAAGCATAGCTTGATAGCCCAATCTCATCAATTTCTCCTCCTCAGAAAGATCCATGTCGTCCTCAAGTCTGTCCAACCGATCCACCTCAGCCTAGGCACGGTCCCTCCTTTCACTCCGTCGCATTCTGATCTCCCTTCGAAGGTTCACCAGCATCAACCGAAGTGCCCTCAAACGAGACGCCATATCCCTCGACGCTGACCCAGATGAGCCAACTCCCCTCCAGCACTGAATAATACGATCCCTGAGACCTTCCTCTAGGAGCCAAGAGCGCTCGAATCGGAACGGGCTGCCCAAACGAATGGACTCACTCGAGTCCCAACAGATAGGAGTGTGATCTGAGTGACTTCGCGGCAGGGACCTAGAAACATGGGATCATACATGATTTTAGGATAGAGTGTTGGAGTAGCATGGGTACATTACTGAGAAACATGATTATAGAAACACAAATTCATATGCAGATGATCGAACATCCATACAGATATATGTGTTATCATATTTTTATCTATTTTAAAATACAAATAATATTGTGTTGGATATAAGATAAAAATGTGTTACTGTATCTTTAAAAATGGGTTCAGATGAGAAAGGAGTAACATAAAAAATACTTTATGAATTAGATTAAATGAATATACTAAATAATTTTTTCAAATAAAATTTATGAAATATGGTGAAATAAGTCATAAATTTCTGTTACACACGATTATAAATAAATCCATATATATGCAGATATCGAAATTAATACATAGAAAACAAATATTTGCATATAAGAGCATAATATCTATATGCTTATGCATTTCAAAAGGATACTAATGTCAATATCAATTTGAATCGGGTTTGGAACGGTCCGGTTAACTATTTCTTGCCGGTTCAATTCGAACGTTAAATTTTTAACCGATCAGTCGTTTCAACCTATTATTTTTAACTTGATTTAACTAGATTTAACCGAAGTTGAACCATATTCATTTTTAATTTATTTAAAAATAATGCTAGTAGTAGATTTTAAATCCGTGAGCTTTGATTATCTATTTCAAACACCTAACCAACTATTCTAACGCAACGTTTTACATGTAATGGATTTTAAATAAGATGAAGTTATTGTTAAATTACAGATCATATATTCCAAATAATATATATTATGTATGACATTTGATGGTGCATATGAAAAAATATGTTTTGTATAGTCTGAAATATGTATACATTATTTATATATTTTAGTTCTATTTCAAGTACATTTGTGTATATTATATATAGAGTAAAATGAGTATTCTCCCTGAAAGCATATAAGAGTATAATCCCGCCTTTCTTTTGACAATTTTTTTATTTTTTGAAATAAAATCTATAGGAATTTACTTAGAATAGTAAGTGAAATGCGTGTTTCAAATTTCATGTAAAATATGCATTTATAACGCTTCCATGTCAAGGGGGTCAATTTCGGAAATTCTGATACCGTAAAAATTTGACAGTCTTGATGGAGGGAATAGAAGTCTCAAATTAAATCAATTTTTGAATGACACCATTTATGACATATTGTGATCTAAATTTCATTAGATTTCATTTCATAAAAATAAAAAATGGGGGAAATGGTGGGAGCATGTAAGTTACATGCTCCCAAGGAGCATACTTCTTTTTTCCTTATGTGTGTGTGTTGTGTGTGTGTGTGAACTAATCTGTAGAAACTCATCATTATATCACTATATTATGTCATTTGAGTTTCGTGAGAAACAGAGACTCTTACGACCTCAATCTTGACAATCATTTTTTAACTGTCAGAGAATTATTGGAATCGACCTTGTCTAGATGGAGGTCGTAGGAGTCCTTATTTCACACGAAATTTGAATAACATAATATAAGGATATGATAATAAAAATCCACGAAAGTATTTTTAAAAAAATAAAAAAATACAGGGAAAATGAGGCTGAGGGAGCTAAGTTAGCTCCCCCGATGGACAATCTCATTTTACCCTCTATACATGTAGTTTTATTTCGATTTCATTAGTAAGTTTAACTACTTTTCTTTCGTTAATCCGATTTAATCTAATTTTAAATAATGGTAGCATCATCATCCAATTAAAACCAATTTAATTGCATATTTCAACCCGAGCATTTCTATTCAAATACACTCTCCGTATTTATCTATGTTCATTGCCAGCCACGAGGTGCATTAGGAGAGGTTACCATCGTGTGCATTAAATGGATTGATCTTAATTTGATCTCAGAATCTTTGAATCTGAGCCACATACTGAGATATATGTATGACCTACTGCACCACGTGGCCTGCGCAAGTTGCCCGTTTCCTTCGTGGTCCTCGTTGAAGCTAATTAAAAGTTAAAACAGATGGGTTCATTGCGTCCATCAGACACAGGTGATGACGAAGATGATGATGATAGAACAGCATGTGGGCACACTGATCAGCGTCTTTGTTTTGATTTTGTGGTTTACAAGGGATGAACGATCAGTATACATATACACGTCAAGTTGGTGGTCGGCCGCCGCCCCATGCAGTGCCTGTCACTCTAAACACCCCCCCCCCCCTTTCTTTGTTCTGCTGCTGCTGATTCCCATGCAAACTGTTCCCCTTGCCCCTCTCAAATGTTTGATTCTGCAAGTATCGTTCCAATAATTTGACGGACTTCTCGAGTGATTAGCAATGCCTGCAAACTTCAAATTAGTTTACGGATTACTGGATCGGTATGCAGTAAATCAAGCAAACAATTGAGACATTGGCTAACGTGGAAATCATTCATGATGGAAGGGGAAATTTGGTAATTGCTTACATGTATCATCTCCGCTCGGATACCCAACGTCTCGATACGAAAGTAGATGTAGATATGGATATGGATACGTAATCGACCACGATCACAGAAGCACGTGAAGAAAAGAATAACTAGATATAACGGTGATCGGTCACCTCTCACGACCATCGGAGAAGAAAAAACACTAAAAGAAGAATGGGTACAATTCTTTCCGTTCCCTCGCTCTCTTCCCCTCTTCTCTCTCTCTCTCTCCTTTTTTCTTTTGGGGTTAGATTGTTCTCGTGTTGTAGAGGCAATACTTCCACCCCCTCTATATATAGTCCAATTACAACTTTATAGTTGTATTTCTAATAGGAATATAAATAGAATACAACTTAACCACTAATAGTATTAGGAGACTAATCCCATTAAGATTTCAAATCCACATTTGACTCTACTCCTAACAAAAACTACGGAGGAAAGACTCCTATTGTTCAATGCAAATGTAGCTCTTTTCTTTTCTATATGTGAAAAATAAGGTGAAGTGAGTTAGATACAAGTCTCCAAATGCATAACTGCATCCCAATGAACCATTTACCCATATCAACAATCTCCCTCAAATTAAATATCTAGATTCTACGTAGGGCTGTCAGGAAAGCTCGAGCTCGATGAGCCCAACTCGGGCTCGGCTCGTTAAGGGCTCACAAGCCAGACTCGAAATCTTAACGAGTCCGAGCCCGAGCCTGAGTTGGATTTTATGGCCCGTTAACTTATCGAGTCGAGATCGAGTTGGGCATTGTTCAACTCGGAAACTCAATAACTCATTTCTCATCTTAATAAAAAATTGAAAATATATATACCGAAACTTCCACATTGAGTTTGATATAAAATAGATGTTAACATTTTTCTTGCTCAAAAAGCTACATAAAAGTGAAAAAAATAAAAATTACAAATGTCATTTGCATAATTTAATGTATAAAATGGAACAATGGCTCATTAAAAAGTTCATGAGCCTGGTCATTTTGAGGCTCATGAGCCAACTCAGAAACTCATGACTCGATAAGAGGTTCACGAGACAGCTCATTTTGAGGTTCGTGAGCCAGCTCAAAAACTCGTGGCTCGATAAGAGGCTCGTGAGTCAATTCGAACTCGACGAGTTCGAGTTATGATCCAGGACTCGACCCTTATCGAGTCCGAGTTCGAGCTTTGATTTCTTGTCAATTTCGAATCCGAGTTGAGATCAACTCGGCTTGTTGAACTCGATAGACACCCCTAATTCTACGTGTCCTGCTTGCTCACATTATTCTCCATTGCCTTCTAGTTGCACGTGATCATCAAGCGCATCAATGGGAGAACTGCAACTTGAACCCGTTGAACTATTGTTTAGCATCTAGAGCCTGGTGGCGCTTTTGCGTAAGCACCCCACGCTTTTTTAATATTGCGTGTGCCCTAATACGTTTTCATTAATTGCCAACTAGTCCCTTAGGTATAGATTATTAAATAATAGGTAATAATTCTATAAAAAATACATTACAACAAAAAATACAAGAAATAAAATTACTCGTAAATACATAACATACTACATTGCATATAATATTAGTTTTGAAAAATATAATCATTTAATTTTTTTAATAAATAAAAAATGATTAGTAAAAAGTACAATTTACTCTAAAAATCATACAAAAATAAAAAAATATAGTATATATTCCCCAAAAATATAATATATATTATCACATACTAATACATATCCAATATTCAAATAAAATGTAATATGTACCGTGAAATAAAATAAATACTGAGAATTTTACATTTTTATTAAAAATAAAAAACACTTTGTTCCTTTTACACATATTCTTTTAAATACCTAATTCATTTCTACCATTAAACCCCCAATAAAAAATACGAACAATAACCAAATAAAAATAAAAAATAAAATACATAAATAATATAAAACAATACACCCAGTACCATATCACATAGGTGTACATGAAAACATAAAAAGGCAATACATTTTGAAATTCACAAAAAAATTCAGAAAACATTTAGAAATATAAAAAACACATAAAATCGTAAACTAAATAATCGACCAACATACCTTAATTGAAAAGTTTTCCTTCCCGATTTTGATGCCGGAAACTATATCGGGTAAAATAATAGAATAAAAATTGTTTGCTTGAATGATTTTTGAGGTTACGATGACAACGATGACACGCCAACTTATCTATCTAAATTTAAAAATCCAAAAAGTTGATTCTGTGAGAGCATAAGAGCAATGATTCTATATCACTAAATTATGACATCTCTCTTCTCATTGATTGCAGGAGAAGAGATGAGCAAAATCTAGTGGTTTAGAATCATTGCTCTCACACTCTTACAGATTATAGCTCTCACATGATCGGCCCTCCCGAAAATCATGTTTAACAAAAATGGAACCCTCTACAGAAGCCACACCCTGAGACTGGGGCAGAGGTACACCCTTAGAGAGGTGCCCGATTTGAGAATAAACATGAATAAGGATAGGGAATAAGGAGAATAAGGGTCATTTCTTTGTTCGGCTAGAAAGATATGAATAAAGAGAATAAGATGAAATAAATATAAGAATAATTGTGGAATAAAGTGAAATAATGGGATGCTGTGTCGTTATTATTCCATTGCTTATTCTCCAAATGATCACGATCGCAACAATCGTAAAAGAGGGTAAGGCTATATAGCAAGCATGATTATGTGCTTCTGGAATTGGTAGTGCTAGAGAAGACAACATCAGCTGTCAATTGCCATGAGACTTAGCACCATAGGTCCCTTTTTTTGGAGAGTTTTTTTATAGTAATCCCGGTAATTTTGGGGGTCTGGAGCATCTCTCTTGAGATTCGAACCTGGATCTTTTGAGACGGAAGCACACTAAACTACCATGAGACCACTCCTTGAGCTACATTCTACTGAAGAGTTATGAAAAGCAACTTGATGATTAAATTCCTCGAGAACATTCGAAATTAACAAAATTTAGGTTGCATTCTTCCCGTTCTTTTGAAATTATCAAAATCAGAATGCTACTAAAAGTGGAGATTTTTTTCAGTCCGGATGAATAGGGTATTTTGTCCCTTTCGCCAACAAGAAGGAAATCAGCAAACCAATTATGTATGAAAGAATTAACCTTATTAACAATACTCCAAGTAAGGTAAGCCAACTGCCGGTTCCCCAACAACCAGCGATGAAGTTTATCCTCGACGGAAGCGAACCGTCGATATTAATTGAAACCGCCGGCATAGAGTTTGTCCTCGCCGGCATAGAGGTTAGACCTCGGTGGGTGTGCCATTACAATGATGATTTTTATGCCTAACTCGAGGATTGTAGGATCGTTGGCGGTGTTTTCAGCACCAAGTAACAATGGGTCTGCATCTTGGATCCACTCGCGCAAGGGATTTTCCTTTGCAAGCGCCTGCAATATTCTTTGGGATCGGGCGGATCATGTTTAGTGGTATGGAGTCGTGTGGGATCGTCACATTCCCTCTTAGTTTGCTTTTACTTTGTATAGGGCCATCATTGGAAGATTGCCTACGATTGATAGGTTAAATGAGTTTGGGATGTCTCCCCCCCCCCCCCCCGCTTGTGGCCTGTGCAGCACTGAGGATGAATCGCATGAATACTTGCTACTTAACTGTGCTTATTCTTCGGCGTTCTGGTTGGGCGTCTACCACTCCTTAGGCCTACGATCTCCTGCTGGCAACACTCTTCTCGATCACGTCAATTGGATTACCAACTTGCCCTTGGCTTTTGATCGTTCATCTTTTGCCATGATCCTTGCGATTGTGGTTTGGCACCTATGGCGGGAACGCAACCGTAGATGGGCGCTCTCTGGTCGCTCTGCCCCTACATGCATCATCGTCGAAGCATTGGATACGTTCTCTGCTATCAAATTCTAGGCCGATCTCCGAGTTTTTGTTGTCCTTGGGATCGGTTTTGGTTCTTTCTTTCTTTTTGGTTTTTTTAAAATCGCATATGATGCTTTCTGGCCATTGTAGGCCCCCCATACTACTGTAACATATTATAGCCCCATTTTTGGAATATAAGGTTTATTTACTCAGCAAAAAAACGATGGGTTACGTACGTAGTTTATCTCGACGGATGCCGACCGCTGATATAGGTTACCAATCACTATTAGTATACATGTATTTCTATCATCAAGGTCGTGCAATCTAACAGAAATGATTGGTCTCAATGTTTGTTTTCTGCTCTTTGGACCAATCAAAATGTCTTTCGAACATCATTAGAAATGAGCCCACAATGTTATTGTGTACGATAAACGATGTCACCTTTGAAGGAAGTTCATAACTTCGCACATCACGAAAATGCAGAAAATAGTAAACTATTTGCAAAAACGGTGTGTGTTCATCGTGTGAACTTGCAAACAACAAATTTATGCTTTGTGAAACTATAAATTTAAGGAAACTATTTCCTAACATGGTTTCTTACATTATTATAAATATTAGAAAGAGATCAGGTATATCTCTTGAAGCATGAGTCTCTAAAGCAAGAGACCTCTCGAATGAAGTCTGATCCGAGGAATCTCCTCTTGCAGGAGCGATGATGAGTTGTTTTGCTTCCAACGAATTTTGATATCTTCTTCTTCTTCTTGAAGTTGTCCATGCAAGGATGAGCTCAAGATGATCTCAAGATCCTGATTTCGAAGTCGAGTCCTCCTGTACGTACGTGAAGTACGATTAAGAAGATGATCTCTCTCGCATCGCCACGCCTATGAAGAGAAGATCGAGGCTTGATGGTGGATGTGTAGGTCTATAGAGGGAGGGGGATGTGTACTTTGAGAGCCTTCTACTCTCAAGTCTTCTTTCTCAATATTCAAGGAAACTTAAGCTCTCGCAATGCAAAGTCTTTCATGTGTTCAAAGAGAGAGGCATGCCCTCTCTGTTATACACATGATAGACATCTCCTTAGAATCTTACTCTAAGAGGGCATGCCTATGATGACGGTCTTTAGATAATGATTCAAGGGTTAGGATCATATCCTAGTCCCATTAGGATTGACAGACAAGTTGCCTCTCAATTATCAGTAAGAATAAAAAATAAAACTAAACAAAAATTAGGAGAGTCCTAGAGGTTCAGGACTCATGGTGGATGTCCACCTTATCCTAACTGATGTCCTAATTGGTTGTTGCCTTATTTCACAATAATTCAGTTGTCATAGCTGGGTAATTTATGAGAGTCACCTCATAACTTATGGATATTTATTTATAAATCCAAAGTAAAATGTAAATCCAATTTACATTTAATTTTCAAAGTGATAGTGACTTGAAATCTGGATAACTATCCAATTTCAGGATTTATATCACTTTTAGCGAAACACAACACACTTCTATCATTGAGCTCGAGCTGAAACAACTAGCACTCTAAGTGACCTCAACGAAATGCATCACGCTCTATGTGACCTGGAGAATGTATAAGTGAGTTGAACCTAGATTCCTTGACCTTTTCTAATCATACTCCACAACATTTGGAGCTTAGAAATAAGTTCAAGGAGTTTATTCATCTCCATTACGATTTCACTTTCAAATATTTAGATATTGGAATTGGATATTGAAATCAAATGAAATGAGACTTAATCCGTTTTTTTATCATATCATTAAGCTAAATAAGTAGAGCCACTAAAATCCATCTTGTCCATCACTCCCTCAGAATGAAAGTATCATGGTAGATGATCCATTACAATAGATTTAACTCTGAGTATTCTCAATACTCATTCATCCATCATACTAGAAGACTTTGATAAATTTGAAGTTCAAACCTTGGTTTGATTGTCTTCTTTGGAAGAAATCGATAAGTTTCTCATTCGATAATTGGGCGACAATATTAATCTTATACTTTTCAAAAGCATATATTAATATCTCAAATTTGTGTCTTATTTCATAAAGAAGATGACCATACATGGAATTCATTATGACCCCAAATTATCTCATGAGTGAGCTTTGTCCCAAGTTCATCAACTATGAACACGTATGATTCTTTTGAGAGATCATACTTCTCATATGTTTTCACATGCACACTAACTCGTTGTTATATGGACCTTGGTTTGGTCACCAACCTATTGGTTTGTCAAATGTATATACTCATACATATAGATACATATTTGTCTTAGGTCAAAGGATGCGTGCATGATCGTGACACTTATGATTTATGTCTTAGTTTATATTGATCTCATCAAGTCAACTATGTGACTTGATTATTCTAACACTTCCGAAACTCCATTCCTATGCAGAGGACTTGCATCAAGAAGTCGGTTGGAAATCAATCTTTCGAGAAAAATTGCCATCTCTTTCTCATAATGGAAATCTTTATTGAATATCACATGTTTGAAGTCAGTCATGTCTTTCCAGCTGCATGTTATTCAATATGGTCATGGTACATGACTCTAATTATATAAAGGAACCTTAGTATAAAGTACATTCACATTCATTTATTCATTCATTTTAGATGGACACGATAAAATAATGAGTTTTATTACATTAATGGATTTTCGAGGGCTTACAAGTCCAACACTTTATACAATAGCTTGACTAACTTTTATATGCAAAACATTATTTCGATCTCTGATAAGAAAAGAAAGTGGTTGTAATGCGCATTGTCACTGAATGTCCAAATTGGGTCTGAGGGTAAAGAAGTTCGATGATCTAAGTTTGGGATCCACACATCCTTACTTCTTGGAAAGAAACTATACCCTACCTTTGACTAACTTTGTACCTACACTAGTATATCAGCATGGCCCAGCTAATACATGGGTAGCCTCTTAGGATTCTTACAGCCCTTACAATATTGAACTAATATACAATCCCCATCTAGGACAATCTTTCAGAGGACTAGAAGATCATTGATCGCTCCTAAGGGTTCATTTGGTTGCAGGGTTCGGCAGGGTTGGGTTGGCCCAACCCGGAGTACCCCTCCTTCCAACCCTCCCAATCCTCCCCACGGTTTACTATTCACAAAGGTACCCCAACCCTACTCAACCCTGCAACCAAACGAACCCTAAGGGTTCGCACCGCTCCTCTTATATGCTTGCCTTAGCAATCGCCCTACATGTAACTGATAGTTGCATCCTTTACAAGGTTTCCTAGTACACGCTATCTGATTAAGGTATGCAATGAAATGAAGGAAAACATGCTACCAATCACGTGTTGATTTTTGTCATTGACGAATACCATCCCATGACCTTTCATGTATTAATAAGCCACCACAAAGACAACTTCCGTGAAAAGAAATACGCAGTATGCAGAACATATTCCGATCTAAAAATAAAAAGCACTAGTAAACATCAAATTAATGTAGGATCCTCAATTACCTCTACTTTCTCTCATCTTCGTCTTCTATAAAGAAGGAAGAAACATGTGTATATGATGATTGTGAAGCAAAACCCTTAAGAGAAGATACTCTACATGCCTATTTACTTGAGCTTCTCTGCATATTTTCATATTTGTGACGCATAGTGCATATGTTTAATATTTAAAGGATTTGCAAACATTTAATACCAAAAAATTGACATGAACAATGAGTCTGGTTACGAATTAATAGATTTTTTTGATAAAGAAGAAGGTGATCTCCCGAGTTCGGATTCACCGCAGAAATTTTATATTAATAGGAAAAAATATAGGTTACGAGGTGGATTACCTGGACTCTAAAAAACTCAATAGAGAACTACAGTGAGATACAACATTTTCTGGGTAGAACCTTTGATTTTTAAAAATGAGCTCATTCCTTGGCAACCACATAGCCCACATTACTGCAAATGCTTTAGCGATGTCGTCAGAAGAGTTACCCCTACCTTTCTCACTGCTTCCCAGAATCTCGAAAGACCTCCCACATCCACCCATGGAATCGCCATATCTCTTCCCACTTTCTCCTAGGTTTTGCACGTGAAGAAAATGTGTTCTGAGTTATCCATCAGTATACCGCACCTATTGCAAGTCATCTCTTGGAGTCCCAACAACTTTGCCCTTCTTACCTTATCACGCAATTTGTCTCTCCTCAGGATCCAGAGGAACACCTTTAACTGCTTGGGATCTTGCAAACCCAAATAATCTTCACATCCTGGCATAAGTCAGGATCTTGTCTCTCCCCTCCATTTCTCAACTCCCCATACATATGCTTGACCAAGAATCTTTGTATCTGTCCATTCGTAATGATCCCTATTTTGAGAGAAACCATCAGGGTAAGGAACCCTAGCCTTCAATCTATTCAGATCATCCATCCTTCTATCTAAGAGAACCATGGCAAAACTTCGCCTCCATTCACTTGAATATGCTACTTCTCTCAAAGTGGCCTCCTTTGATGTTGTTTTGTAGTCTTGGAAAGCATTCATATAACCCCCACTCCCCCGTCCAATCGTCCCTCCAGAATCTAAACCATCTCCCAGCCTATGCATTAGCCTTTCTGTCACAAGTGGTAGAACATCCCTCACCCCTTGCCACAAAGATGATTCATATTGAGTACTCTCCATTACCAGCTCACCTTTCACCCCCATAAATTTTTCTCAACAACCTAGTGACAATGTCCAAAGATGACGCCGAAATGTGCAGTACCCACTTTGCCACCAACGCCTTATTCATGTCTGCTAAGTCTCGAACTCCCAACCCCCTTGCTCTCGGGATCTTGTGATCTCCTCCCAAGCCACCATATGCAATCCAGCCTTTTGTTGCTTCCCATCCGATCAATCAACTTGTCAATCTTCTTTCTCATTCCTACTGGCATCAACCTAGTCGAGAAAAAGAACATCGGAATGGCTGCCAAAACATACTTTAACGTACCAGCTTCCCACCCCTAGATAGAGTGACCCCTTCCATCCAGCAATCTTAAACTCTAACTTCTGGATAATCGCATCCCAATATGCTATTTTGAGTTTTCCAGCAACCAAGGGGAGATCCAAATATGTAATCGACATGTCCCTCAACAGATAACAAAGCATCTCCGCTACTCTTGCCTACTCTTCATTGCGAACTCCAAAAGTGATAGCCACAGACTTCTGTAGGTTAACCTCAAGACCAGACAGACTACGAATTAATAGATGATGAACTTTTTTATGGGAAGATGCGATTTATTCAATTTAATGTTATTAGGGGTTGAAATAGGGATGGAAATGGATGGATACAGATATGGGTATAGCTTAATCCATTTTAAAATACGGATCTGGATACATATATTAAAATATATGAAAAATATATTATCATATCACTAAAATAATAGATCTAGCACAAATCTAGATTTGATGCTCACATATGAATAATATTTGAAATATTTTATAAATTAGCTTAAATTTACATGTATTAGAAGGAGTATGCATGGTATTAGTATACCAAAAATGTACTTATATCGTAACAATTATATCAAAGATGGTGAAAAAATATGTTATATCTAGTTAAAAATAAATATACAACTTTATTTAAATGTGAAAACATATACATATATAGATAGTTGAAGATATCAAAGAGATATTCTCGGATGTAATCTGTATAAAAATGGATAAGGGGGTGGATTGGATATAGAGATATCCATATCTATTTGCATCTGTAGGTGGAACGCACAGTGCTCAACTGCCACCATATCATTTAAGTAGGTTGAATGAAAAATGAACTTGCTCTACAAACTTATTCCTTAACCTCCTTGTGAGGTCCACTAAAGTCAACTCTCTCTCTTATTTAATACATCAAATAATTCATTTCTCTTTATTCATTTCAACAAAAAAAAATGATATAGTATATCATCTTATCTTCTAAAAATTATAAAATACTCAACATCTACTCACTTTTCCAAACTTAATACAATCACACTACAACAATTACTCATTGTTCCAAAATTTAATACAATCATATCACAACAAACCTTTTCAACCTCAAACCTTCTGTCCAAACACCAAAACACAAAAACAAGTTACATATCCCTATATAACCCCCCAATAATCCTCTATCCAAATGCACTGCCAGTTTGGTTGCTGATGTACACCGGTGTACCCTTCATTCCAACCCTCCCAACCCTCCCAACCCTTCACAAAGTTTACTATTCACAGAGGTATTCCAACCCTTTACACAGTTTACTATTCACAGATCCCAACCCAACCATGTTATCAAACAGGCCTTTAGAGGCCATTCGGTCAGAGAGGTAAACCCCTCTTTGAGGGGTTTATCCCCCTTAACCCATTTTTTCTCACTCCATGTGGGTCCCACTTTTTATCTTTTTAAAAAAATTAAATAAATCAATTATCCATCATCAATTCCATCAAAAAATAATATATTATACCATCACACCATATAAAAATTATAAACTACTTCACTTCTACTCATTTTTTCAAACTTCAATATAATCGCATCACAATAACTACTCACTTTTTCAAATTTCAGTACAATCATATCACAATAAACTTACTTCTAGCCCACCTTCACTTTAACCCTCTATCCAAACACCAAAATTCAAAAATGGATTACATGCTACCATGTATATAAAGAATTTTTCCGACCCTACCCCCTAGCTTTTCCTCCCGTGCGTCCACATAAAAAACAAGATTCCCGAAGGGTGCAACATGCAAAAAGTTGGTAGATGGCGATGGCAAGGGCCGTCGCTGTTATAAAAGGAGGGGCGGTGCCGACCAATCGGTATTGCGCGATCTCCCTGTGGGAACTAGACACCCAAACGGGGAACTCCACCTATTATCCAATCACGACTATCTTTCCCATCCCGATTCCTCCCAATCTATTCTTACATTCAGCATCAAATTCCCCTGATCTTCTTCAACCTCTTGCTTCTGTATTTCTTTGCATCAAACACACACAGATCTTTCTCCAAGGATCTCGAAATTTAAGATAAGATGGACAGCACCATCAACTCCGGGAAGAGCAACACCAACACCTTCTGGTCTCAGTTCTCCTCCATGAGCCCCTACCAACAGCACCACCGCCTCCTCGGTAGCGATGGCACGGCTTTCGGCTTCTCCGCATCCCGCTCTCAGCCGCCGGCTCCCATGTACTCCTCCCTCCCTCCTCCCCAGCTCATGCACTACGTCCACCACTCCAATCCCCCGCTCCTCCCCCTCCCATTCTCAAAATCCGCGTCCCTCCCCTCCCCGAGCCCCCCGCGGGCGCTGCCGTCGCACCGCAGGGTCGCGGCGAGGGCTCAGAGGAAGCCCAAGGCCTCCGGCTCCAAGTTGAAGAAGGACCAACAATCACCGGCTCCTCAAGTGAAGGCCTCTGTGCAACTTGAGGTGAACAAGGTGCTCGTTGAGTCCCCTCCGCCGAGCAGCCTCCCGATACCGAGGTTCTCGCTGCGGCGAAGGGCGGCGGTCGTCGTGCCGACGTGCAATGCGGAGGCGATGGCCGCGGAGGAGCTCCTCCAGCTCCTTCGCCTCTGATCGGTGTAAGACTACACGTATGTGTATGTGTCCGAGTATATGTGTTGGATTGAAATGTGATCAAATCCTATCCTCGATCCCTCTCTGGTGTTTTTATATGGGAGAGGATTAAATGGGTGGGATTAAAAGCACGCTTTTATTATCGATTGTGTCTTTGAAGATCATGCTTAATTGGCCTCGTATTAATATAAAATATGTATACTTGCGATAATATATATAATTTATTTTCTTTGGTATTTTTTTCTTGGATATCAATGGAATGATATTCTGCTGGGAAAGATGTGGAAGAGATTAGTGGATATAATAATTATGGGTCCAGTGGCACCGACCTCCTACTGTTCAATCTTGTCCTTTTGCTGCAATTGATGGGTATCTGGAAAGGTTTGAAACGAAAGGTCTCTTCGGATTAATTAGGATCTTATCTATATGTGGCTGTTACGAGTCATGCTATATAATTTGGGAATTAAGAATGAGATGGAGACTTCGGGCCCATCCCATTTACACGTCGGAATGGAGCCCCTTCGATTTGAGGATAAATTCTTTGGTTGCATGTTTAAAAAGTTTATGGATATATCTGAATATCGGATATATCCGTTCGTATTTGAAAAATTATTCATGATTGAATATTAATCTAATATGCATCAAATATGGATATGAGTTGTGAAAATTTTCCAAATACGGTTAGGAATCTGAATACAATATTTAATGTTATTTTATATATTAATTAATATAATATAAGCTATGATCTCAAGTTATTATATTATTAATATACATTATATAATACAATATATTAATGATATTAATAAACTTCTGTATGTTTGGAGATGAGTACAAACAGGAATCATATCCCTCTTTTGCTTCCGATCAAGAATCCATGTGTAACACCCATACCCCAAAGATAGTTCTACATCTAAAACTCGTATATAAGTGGTGGGGATTACTGCTTAAAAACTTGAGCTTAAGCATTTTTTGTGGTTGTCAACAGATCCATTTGGGTCTGACTCCAACAAGTTGTCATGGTCAGTTTTCCTCGATAACGGACCAGTGATCTAAACTCGGAACGTTATAGTATCATAGCCAAATCCCCTCTGATAGTGGAAAGGGCTACCAGAGAGGTGGAGACACCCTACAAAGAGATAGGATGAAGTGACTACCCAAAGCGTACAGTCGGTACTGTCACTAGGAATAAATGATGGACCATATAGTAATGAGGACACGAATATAAATGGGGGAGGTCGTAACATCCATATCCCCAAAGATAGTCCCACATCTAAAACTCACAAAGTGTGAGAGTGGGTTATAAGTGGTGGGGATTATTACTTGAAAACTTGGGCTTAAGCATTTTGGGTGGTTGTCAACGGATCCATTTGGGTTCGAACCAAACAAGTTGTCATGGTTAGTTTTTCCTCTATAACGGATGGAGGACCTAAGCCCGGGACGTTACGGCAAGTTACCTCGATGCTCCCTTTTGTCGTGATGCAATTTATTTATATTTCATTACCATCTTTTAAAATCATTGTGAACTTTGATAAAAAAAATCAATTCGTATTCATATGTGATCTTTATTCAATCCGTATTTGAATTCATTCTTTATTCGGTTCATATTTGGATTGATTCTTTATTCGATCTATATTCGACGCCACTCTTTATTCGATACGTATTTCGATTCGATAAATATCATATTCGAAATCGTATTCGTATTTTTAAAGATATGATTTCCTACATGCATATCTGAATCATATCCATATATATATATATTCATATTCGATCGAGATGAAGCGAATACGGATATAAAAATAGACATATCTAACAATTTATTTTCATCTCTAGTTATAGTTCTAATCGATAGTAATTGATTCCATATTTTCTCAAAAAAAACAAATTCTTCTAAAAGGAAATAATCGAAATCATCGACTTGAAGATGCAAACATCATTAACAACTCAAAACATGCACAGACAAACACATACACCCACCATATCACGTACTTGTATATATGTATAGAACGTATGTAGAATTTTTTTCAATGAGCTAAGAGCTCATGACGATTGTAATGATCGCTTTCATTTTTTAATGTGTTTACAATCATTGTGAGAAAAATATTTGTTGGTTCACAAATATTCTATCATGATCTTATAATTAATTATCATTCTAAAAAATAAATATTAAACTAATATGAAATTATATTTGTAAAAATAAGAAAGGAATCTTTAATACAAATAATGAGTGACCATTTGTAAAAACAAAAAAGACATCTAAGATTAATAATGATTGACCATTTGTAAAAACCGAAAAGAACATCTTTAACACAAATAAATTGACTTTCTTTTTTTACAAAAGGTCATTCTGTATTCTAATAATATGATATAATATTTGAAAAATAATAAATATTTTGCTCAAAATAGCTGTAAACGCATATAAAAATGATTGTGCTTATTAGATTCATAAAGAGCTCTCAGCTAAACTTCTCAAAGAAATGCATGGGAATGCATTTGATGCAAAGCTCTTCCTATAATCCCACTGATATGTTTATATTCAATCAATGGACAGTGTATGACTAATTATATGAGAGGTGTGTTATTAGATCTCGGATAAATCAAATTATCTAATTGACTCGATCTTTTATTGTTCTCAACCTTTCCCTTAAGATGAGATTGCAATACTCAGCTTGGACAGAATGAAATATCTTTCAGTTACACATGGAACATGAAAACATGGATCGGCTTGACCCAATCCATGGGTATTAGGTTGATGATGATAAATATGATGCATCTCGATCATACTAGTGAATTGGAAGAACTACAGTGTTAGCTCTATAATGATGATCCTTTAAGTAATCTAGATAGAAATAATATGGTTGTGATGTGAATATGTACTAATCAAAGCCATGCGCATTGTTAAGTCCCTGTTGGAGATCTCTAGCCCTGCAAGTGGTCTTTTCAATAGAAGACTTGTTTCCTAAAAAAATAGGACCCATCTTTTTCAAAGCATGCAAAAAATGGAAATACTCAATCAGATGTCTCAAAAATTTCCCCCACTCTTTTGGGACCTAGAAATGGACCTCTCCTATCTTGTGCATCATATTAGTTCAAATTTGTTGATAGTTCAACAATAGATTTGAGTTTTCTCCATCATTAGAATATTTATATCAAGCGTTATTTTTAGTTAAATAGGTTGGATAACCTCTATCTTGTTCCCTTCATCATATAGAAGTTACCACATCCTCACTGGAACTTAAGAGCACATGTGCTTGTCATTTTTCGTCTCTTCAAGTTCAATGTTAGTAAGAATTATTGATCATGGAAAATATCAAATGTTGTCTGTGATTTCTATGCTAATGTAACATCTCAGGTTTAGGTCCTTGGTCCGTTATCAAGAAAAACTGACCCTGACTACTTATTTTGGGTTCAATTGGACTCATTGACAACCACCCAAATTGCTTAAGCCCAAGTTGTCAAGTAGTGATCCCCACCACTTATAACGCACACCCACACCTCGTGAGTTTTAGATGTGGGACTATGTTTGGGGGTTGTGGTGCTACAACCTCTCCCATTTATATTCGTAACGTCCTTTTTGCGACATGGTCCATCACTTATTTCCAATGACAGTGGCGGTTGCACGCTCCTGACTTAGGTCCCTTCAAGTAGACCTTTCTACTATTAGAGGAAACTCGCTCTGATACCATTTGTAACGTCCCGAGCTTAGGTCCCCGATCCGTTAACGGAGAAAACTGATATGGACAACTTATTGGGCTCGGGCCCGAATGGATCTGTTGACAACCACCCAAAATGCTTAAATCCAAGTTGTCAAGTAGTTATCCCCACCACTTATAAACCACACCCACACCATGTGAGTTTTTAGATGTGGAACTATGCTTGGGGGTTGGGGTGTTATAACCTCACCCATTTATATTCACAACGTCATCATTGCGACATGGCCCATCACTTATTCCCGGTGACAGTGACAATTGCACGCTCCCGGCTTAGGTCCCTTCAAGTAGCCCTTTCCACTATTAGAGGAAATCTGGCATGATGCCATTTGTCACGTTCTGAGCCTAGGTCCTCGATCTGTTATCAAGGAAAACTTGTCCTGACAACTTATTGGTGATGAGCGGCCCGAGCGACTAAGGTTAAGTGATATCAAAGGTCGTTGCGACCTCTACCACTCGAACCGGGATCAACGAGAAAAATCAGACCACCAATGAAATCAATCAAACATAGAAATCAAGGCAAGCGGTCTTGCTAATTATTTAACCTGGTATAGCCAATAGTGTCGAACACAAGGAGCACGGAATGAGACCTACGAAGTAGTCAGGCAATCCAAGAAATAAAAGTATTTTTGTGGTTTTTAATTTTTAAATTTTTTTATAATTTTAATTAATAAGAAAAGTAGAGAAATGGTAAAGAAGGCATACACACAAACAATTATTTAAAGGGCCAAAATGACTCAAAAACTCAAAACATAAAAATTGCTTTTATATTTTTAAAATGTTTAGGTGTTTGGGAATTTTTTGATGTTTTTATGATTTTAATTTAATTTTCTAAAAATAAAAGAAGGAAGAAAAATGCAAATAGTGTGCAGTTGAGATTGACAGGCACTTTAAAAATATCTAAAGTACCTATAAAATCTGAGCAACAATTTTATGTGAAAATATGAAGTAAAACCTACCTACAGAAACTGAAAACTTTTTTTATTTTTTATGAATTTTTAATAATTTTTATAAGATTTTGTTCTTTTTCAATTTTTAGGGGTTTTATAAATGGGAATGAAACAAAAATCACAAAAAGCTAAAACAAGACAAAACAAGCAATCGGAATTTTTTTTGAAGTTTTTAAAACCATTTTTATATTTTTAGTTGATTTTTCAAAATAGACAAAGACACCTTTTAGGGTCTTTGAATTTTAGAAAATATCAAATAAAACCAAAATGCATCACAAAAATTACCAAAAATCCTACACAGTGGCAGGAGCTGCGTGTAAAAATTTTGGAATTTTTGGAGTGCTTTTGCTATTTATTTGATTAAAAACAAGACATACAGATAACATGGACCAAAATGCAATTTATTTAAGTTCTGGGACTAAACAATAACAAACAATAAAAGTTCAGGATGAAATCTGCAATTTATCCACTAAAAAGCGCACATTCTCCGAATCCACGTTCACAGAGTATATATGCAAATTTGAAATACATCTATTCAATCAGTAACACAGGAAAAGTTCGAGACAAATAGTGCAAATAACCTACTAATCACGTGACCAGGCACGTAGTTCCAAACAAGAAGGACTAAACTGTAAATACTAAAAATTACAAGGACTAAGATGCAAAATGGTCCAAGACGAAATATACCCTCGAAGGCACGTGATGAGCGCGTGGGAGGGCAGGTAACGGCCGTTGATGGGGCGCGATCGTGCGGCTCTGGATGCGTCAGATGTCAGATCTAACGGTGTCGGCTGGCCGAGGACATGGTGAATACGGGACCGTTAGATCTGACATCTAACAGTCTGACACCTCTAGTGGATGAATGGACAAGATGGAATCTGGCAGGTGGTGTCAATCCAACGGCGGAGGAGGCATTTAGAAGAAGTATGCCTGGACGAACTTCGTCGGGCCCAAGGATGTAATCCTTGGCTCCGATGAAGGATCAGGCAGCACCGGTGAACTCATAGGTCGATTCTGCGTCAGATGGCTTGCTCGAATGGACGCTCCAACGGTCTGATCGGCGAGGCGGCATAAGTGACCAGGAGCTGCTCCGGCTAGGTTGGGCGAGGGTGATCTGGGGGGTCTCTGCACGCGTCAAGACCTGCAAGGAACTGCTCTGACTCGGAGGCAAACTCTTGTCTATATTATTAGGGATAAACACCAAAGAAGCGACATGGAATGGGTGATGGTCTCTAGCGAAAATGGTAGATGAGACCTCTAGCCTAATCTCGACTCTGGAGACGATGATTAGGATGATCAGATTGCATAGGGATATGGAGTGTGAACATGCGGAGGGATCTGAACGGATGGGTGAGGGTGACGGAGCTCCGACCGGCTGGTCAGAGCTGGCGGAGCAATGGCGGCGGAAAATGGAAGATTGGATAAACTACGGAGTTAAGAAAGATTAGAGGGCTACCTGAGGGTTTGAACACGATTCTAAGCTCCAGGAGAGATGAACTACTATGTTGTTGCCTCAACCAAGCTGCGGCGGGCGAAGGAGGCTTCTCGCGGTGGTTCTCCGGCCACGAAGGGTGAGCTTCGACTGCACAGCGCCAAGTCGCCCACCAGAGGACTCAACATACTGACGTCACCATGCTGAAGAGTTCTAGGGTATCGAAAAGGGGTGCGGCATGAGCTACCGAGCTGGGGAGGCGAATGAGTGAATTTATAGAACTTCCTAGGTAGCTGGAGAAACCAGGCCAGGGACGCAATCCGAGAAGGATCCGTGCTTCCCTAGGGATCCGCGAGAATCTTGGATCCATGTTGAAGGCACGGGAAGAAATTCATGGCAAATGGGTGCTTGATCCGGCCAGGGTAAATGGGAAAAGGAGGTTCGGCTGGTCAGTCGGGTCGGGTCAAGCCCTGGAAGAGGGGGTTGACCCGAGTCAACGACCGCTGTGGACCAATCAGAAAATAGGATTTACAAAAATATTATAAATTCGATAAAAAATAGTAAATGATTTTAAATTAAAATTTGTATGAAATTAAAAAATGTTTATTATTTTTCAAACTATTTTTTTGTGATTTTTATTTATTTTTACGAAAAATAAATTATTGTATATATAGTATAATGTATTATATATAGGTATATTATACCTATGTATTTTGTACAATTATTTTTTTTATTATTTTTGCACAAATACTTCAATTTTATATTTTATTATTTATAAAATAATTTTTGGAGTATAAAAAAATTTTTGTTTTATTTTTATTATGTATTTATAGGTATATCATAAATAGAGAAAGAAATATATATACATGTATTATATACAAGTGAGAGAGATAGTTTTTATTTTCTTTTTATTTTTTATTTTTATTTTATTTTTAGAAATAAATACAAGGAAGTAAAAACATATTTTTGTTTTTGTTTTTGCAAAAATAAATTTACACACCTGATATATATATTTACACACACAAGGTATAGTGGCCCTATCACTCTCTACTTATTTTATTTGACGATCAGACCAATGCTTGGCCCTCTCTTGGGGTTCGTGTCACTCGGTATTTATTCTGAATACTTTTTTCTTTTTATTTTTATTCTTTATTCTTTTATTTTTGAAAAAATACATGTTGATTATGATATATTAACACATGCATGCATATTACTAAGCTATTGTATTTACACTTATTTACATGATGCTTTGCCAAGATAATTAGCTAAAATAAAAGAATAAAGAGTGATGAGTGAGGATTCATCATTGGGTTCTGGTCCAAATGGATCTGTTGACAACCACCCAAAATACTTAAGCCCAAATTGAAAAGTAATAATACCCACCACTTATAACCCACACTCACACTTCATGAGTTTTAGATGTGGGACTATATTTGGGGGTATGGGTGTTACTGTTCCATTTGAATGGTGTATATGTTGGAAAATCATATTTTTAATGTATTGCATGAATTTAGGCTCTCGATCTTAGGGAGTTAAGAACTAAAATTTGGGTGGGAAAAAGGAGAGGTTGATGGTCCTTTTGTTACAATGAGATCATCATACTTATATAATTGTGTGTGTATGTCAAAAGAGTACATATAATTGGAATCTTGGACGTATCTTAGAAGTTACTATGCAATGTCTCGGGCTTAGGTCAACATTCCATTATTGGCCCCAATAACTTATTGTCCTAGAGCTCAAACAAACTTTTTGACAAACCACCCAAAATGCTTAAGCTCAAGTGTTGAACAGAATTTTGTCAAGGTCTTGTTAATCCACAAGGCGAATCAACAGTCGTTGAAGCAACCTTAGAAGAAATCCCAATTCAAACAATAATTAACCCACAATGATAACTAAGCAATAAAAAGCAATGCGGAGTTAAAATTTATTATAGCTGTACAATGGATGTGTATAGTGTGCAAGCATGTAGAGGTCGAACACAGGGAACAAGCAGGATAGGTCGGGCAAAAATACACAAAACACGATTGTGGAGTATTTGTCTATACGTTCCTTTTTTGTTGGTTTTTACTTTTAAAATTTTTTATCTAACTTTATATTTTTGTATTTAGATTTTTAATTTTTGTTTTTATATTTTCTTTTTATATTTTATTTTTTTATATTTTCTTTTTTCTTTTAATAAATATATAAAGCTATATATAAGATATATATACAATATAGGCTATAATAGATATAAATACTAATAAAAATAATCAAAATAATGGAAATAAAATATTTAGATTTTTTTAGGAATTTTGGATAAATATATATATATATATATATATATTTAAAGTAAAAAATACCCTAAAACAACAATAAAATTAATAGTTGAAATTAAAATTAAGATAGCAAACAGTATCAAAAATTCTTCAAATAAATTTTAATATATTAAAATAGAACAGACAATTTTTTGATTTTTTTGAGAATTACATATATATATATATTTGTAAAGGTTTTAAAAAAAATTCATTTTCATTTTTTCCTTTTATATTTTTAGGGATTTATGGTCTTGAGTTGTAAAACCAGTAGATAAATATAAAATATATTTTTTGGGGATTTTTTAAAAAGGTTTTATATTTTTAGGGTTTTCTATTGCAAACAGGGACAAAAATGTTCTTTTTATTTTTAATAAATAATAAAAAATCTAAAATTGCAAAATAAAATATGTACATGAAAGTACAATTCAACATGAGTCTGCACCTATTTTTTAAGAATTTTTGGAATTTAATTGCTATATAAAATAAATAGAAGTAACATAGAGAAACTACACTACTAGTAGGGTTTGTTATGTAAATAAATTAAAGCTCAAGGTCCTTGCTACAAATTCACCAGAACACATGTGAATATAAAGTCTTGCACTAGAACTAAATCTACAAAACTATGGGCCCTTGCCTGCAAAATTCCCACCTCACGTAGGCGGCCACATGAGGTGAGATAGCAAGGATCGGGACGTAAATACCAAAAGTTCAGGGGGCGTTTTGCAAATATTACAAAATTTATTACACGATAGATGAAAGTATATGGACTTATAAATAAATCACAATAGTGGTTGGGGTTAAATGCAAAATACCCAAGCCAAAGTTAGAGGCGAACGGACCAGATTGGTTCACTTGACACGTGGCGCTCCCTCAATGCGCGATGTTGGTTCGGAAATGGAAGGCCACAGACTGTAACTGGAGCAACTAGAATGAGGCCTTGATCAAAGGTAGAGAGTTAAGGAGGAAGTACAGGGACGAACTCCGCCAAGGTGAAGTTCTTCGTGCTCAATCTCCCACCTCTGACGGTCCATGAGGCTCAAAATGGCCTACTAGCTTCCTGGCAAGGTGCTCTATTCGTTGGGAGGCGCAAAAGGGGAAGAGGTCCACCAGAGCTCCTCTACGAGGTCGGGAAGATGAGGAGCTCCAGGCATCATCGACGAAGGGTCAACATTGCGCCGGTGATCTTTTTAACACTTGTTTCTGCACAAGAAGCAAACTAGGGTCGAGGGAAAACTGCCTCGACCCCGTTAGGAGGGCAATAGGGTACTGGTGGTGCGTGGCGATGGTCCTCCAACAAAGAGATGGAGTGGAGGATCGGAAGGCTCGATCCAAGAGGAAACAAGGTGAATGGAGGTGAGTAAGGCGCGAAGAAGCGGTAGGGGAAGGTTTGGACATGGTTTGGAGGGTCGGAGAAAGGGTGTAGGCACTGTGGGGTTATTTGCCGGAGCCCTGCTCCGGCAAACTACGAAGGGAGGTTTTTAGACCAAATCATGTAATAAAGATATGAACAGAAAGTGGGGGATTAACCTGAGGCTAAACTATGCTAAGAAAAAGCAAGAAAAACAGACCTCACATGTCGGAAGGCCAAGAAGAAAGACCTCAACGGCGATGGCTTGCTGAAGTGGTGGAGACGCACCTATTCCTCAACTGACGCCGCCCCAGCTGGCTGGAGATACCCCTGTCACAGGTGTCAATCCGAAGCAACCAGAACAGGGGACAAACACGATCAAAGGAGGTTCAAATTCGAATGGGAAGAGAGGAGGGCTTGTGTACAAGGTTGATGAGTGGTCATGAAGATCGAGGTGTTGCAGGCGTTGCAGTGATCCATTCCTTGAGGCAAACACTAGGCGTGTAAGAGGGATCCTCAAGGAGAAAAAGTGAAGAAGGGATTGAAGCGAAAGGATGCAGGGAACGATTTCCAAAAATCTGAGAATCGAGGAGAAGACGTGCGTCTGACAGCCCCAGGAGGCGGATAACATTTGACTCTAATTAATTTTCCGCAATACAGGAAAAACCTCCTGGAAAATATTTATAAAAACAATAAAAAGTAATATATAAATTTAATAATTTTAGGTTATAAATAAAAAAAATTATTTTCTTACAAAGTATTTTATCATTATTTTTATTTATTTTTTAGAACTTTATAATTACAATTTACTTTTTAGGGGTTATATATAGGTATATTCATCTATGTATTTTGGTCTTTTATTCTTATTTTATTAATTTAATTTATTATTTTATATAATTATAATATATTTTTAGATACTTAAATATACTTTTACTTATTATTTATGATTTAATATATACACTTAATTAAATAGGTATATTTATTATATATGTATAGATATAGATAATTCCTCTAAGTATTTTCTTTACATATTTTATTTTAATACTTTATTTATTATTTTATTCTAGTTTTAATATGTACATATATTATAAGTAATATTTACAAAATTATAAAAATATAAAAATTACAAAAAATGAATAATAAATAATTGAATATTTTAATCGGGTAAACTATACAATAGGTGTCCAAAACCTAACTTTCATACCTTAACTCCAAAAAATATGAAACCATCTTCATTACATAGCTTATTAAAAGTTATATACAATTAAAGTGATTTTGATATATTTTGAGTTTTTATTTGAGAGATAAGGGTCTGAGAAGTTGAGATTTTGGAATCTTATTTAGATTGTAATTTATACAATGTATATTATTTTGTGTAAACTCAATTTTGTATTTTTATATATTTAATTATGTACAGCTTTCATGTCCAAAGTTTCTTTATTTGAGGTTTAAGAAGTGGAACTAAAAATCGGTCCCAAAATGAATAAATAATGAATAAAATAGAGTAATTTTTATTGTATTTTGAACCCTTATCTCTCCATACTTTATTCCTTGTCGACCTAGTCATCGAGATGCCTATGTCTCATGGTTTATGGTCAAAAAAATATCTTTGATATTTTATTCTTTTTCTTTTCTTTTCTTTATTATATAGCATTAAAAATTATATTTTATACAATAATTGCACAACGATGCATATATGCTAAAATGCATGAATTAAGGGCATTTACACGCATTTACTAGGGTTTTTAAGGCCAAAATGATAGAATAAAGGTGATGAAATGGAGATTCATCACCAAGTTGCCAAGTAATCAATCCCCTAATCTTATAAGTCAGGCTGAAACTTCGTAAGTTTCCAATGTAGGATTATATTTGGTGTTGGGGTGTTACAACCTCTCCCACTTATATTTGCAACATCTTCGTTGTGACATGACCTATCACTTATTCCCAATGACAATGGTGTTTGCACATTCCAAGTAGTCTTTCCTTCTATCTCTTAGTAGAGGTGGCTCTACGTGTCCCACAAATGGCATGGTATTTCATTATTCTTTGTGACAATGACCACATTTTCACCCCTATTTGTGTGTTAACTTGCAGAGCACCAGTTTTGCATGGAAAGTATTATTCCAGGGGCGGACGCACGTTATGGGCATGGGGGCACATGCCCCCGCTCCCCCCCAAAAAAAAACTTCTCAACATCCTTATGTTATCTCTTTAAAAATAGAAACTGTAGCAATAAACTGTTGTATGTGCCCCATTACCATCCAAATTTAGAAAACTCTCCAAGACTACAACCGCGTATGGTATGACCCCTACAAAATTTGGAAGATCGTGCCCTCCCCTCCCTGTAATCCAAAAATATTGGTACGTCCTTTTTATTGATTGACAAAATTTTGGATTCCTTTTTTACTGTGAAAAAAATGGCACATCCGGTTTATTGACCGTGCCCACCCCTTCCCTGTAAAACCCTCTCACATCTTTTTATTGTTTGAAAATCGTGCCCTTTGATAGCTCGTCATCCCTACCCGATAGATGACAACAAGTAACGCTCTGCAATCTGCATCCCTTCCTGGCGCGGTTACACAAATTCCATCCTCGCAGAGTCACGTTCTGCAATCGACGTCGAGTACCTCCGGCTCCGTTACGACCTCGTCGCTCTCTCTACTACCACCCCGGACGTACCACGACAACGACTAAATCGACAAAGAGCGGGTAATAAGAAATATATTATTAATATATATACTACGATTACATTTCTTCCGAATTCAATTAATACATTAGAAATTAAGATTATCCACAGGATATGTTATCCAAGTAAAATGTCAATATCTTATATAGTTTAAGGCTTGTTTGTTACCCTCTTGTGGTCAATGGAGATGTTAATTCAACCACATAAAATTTTGTTCTTGCCTAATCCTCCACACAACGGCTATGTTGGCTCTCATTTTTGAAAATTTTATCCATAGCAGAAGATGGGCCTGGCAACAATTTGAATTTTGATCTACACTAAAGTGTCGACTCTACTTTTTGATATGTGGGGAAGAGTAAGGTCATAATTGTTCCCCCACTAGCCTTTAAAAGGTGTATGCAAAAAGGATAGCGTCATTATACTTATTTTTATTTACGAAGAAGGCAATGATCAACATAATCCAATGTTGGTGAGACGACCCCTTGGAGGAAATTTGTTATTTTTTAATAAAAGATCCATATTTCATTTCATCAAAAAGTTTGCTACCAAGAATAAAATTATAATTTAATTATGTTACACTTATGTGAACATTAACATAATTGTATAATTATAATATATCTTTGATGCAGTTCTCTTGTTGGTAGATGCAAGATTGCAGCAGGTAGGCACATGGTGACATGATTCATCACCACTCAAGTATCTAACTCCACCGTAGGTATGTTTACAACGAACATCATTTTAC
Organism: Ottelia alismoides; assembly: GCA_037367405.1. Classification (NCBI taxonomy): domain Eukaryota; kingdom Viridiplantae; phylum Streptophyta; class Magnoliopsida; order Alismatales; family Hydrocharitaceae; genus Ottelia; species Ottelia alismoides. Next base: position 159,238 of record JAZKJV010008327.1, on the reverse strand, counting down.
ATGAGTTATGCAATCAAAAGCAAATCATTTTACTAACCGGTACTTTAATGTTATAGATATCTCTCAGATGCTTTATAATTGTTTATTTGTCCATAATTTTGTAACATTTTTATAACATATTTGGATATTTCATGTGAATTGAAATCATGATTTTCAAATCATGATGTTAAAAAAAAGAGTCCTAAGTATCGTCCATCTTATCTCTTCAATACAATAAACCTTGATACCTATTTTATCGAATCTTTCATATATACATGTATGCATATTTATAATGACATAAATATACATATTTTATATTACAGGGATGGACAAATTTCTCATAAGAAAGTCTCCATCCGCCTCTTCTCAAATTCATGTAGTTGATCCAGTTTCTTTAAATGAAGCAATTGTGAGATCATTAAATAAAAATAAGGTGGGATAATCAAGTGCAAAACGATGTCGTATTGAACTGAACGTCTCTGAGTTACCTTCTGACCCTGGATTACATATGCCGATCCTAACTTATCATCCCAATATTTAAGATGATGTTCGAAGAGCATATATGCAAATGCAGCTATCTCAACCAATTAACCATATATTTCCATTAAAGAAAATTGGAAAGAAGGAAAGACGATTTAATTCTGCATGGTTTCAACGATATCCCAATTTGTTGGAATATAGCGTGGTAAAAGATGCAGTTTTTTGTCGATATTGTTATTTATTCAAGAGAAATTATATGGGTCAAGGCGGAAGTGATACATTTATTTCCAAAGGATGGAATAATTGAAAGGATAAAAGTGAGCTCGATAAACATGTTGGAGGTACTAATAGTGCTCATATTTTGGCTCGAGAAAAATGCGAGAATCTAATGAAACATGCTCAATATATTGAGACTGATGAATCTCGATTCATCATTCTTTATTCTATCATTTTGGCCTTAAAAATCCCAGCAAATGCATGTAAATAACATCAATTTGTACATAATAGCATTCATTATTTATTGTATTTATTGTACAGAAAATAAGGTTTTTAATGCCAAAATTATAGAATAAAGAGAAGAAAAGAAAAAGGAATAAAATATTGCAAATATTTGATGACCCTAACCCCAAGACCAAGGCCAGAATGGAATTGATCGATAAGGACTAAAGTAGGGGGAGATAAGGGCCAAAATACAATAAATACCTCATTTATTTATTCATTCATTTATGCATTTTTGACACCTATTTTGTATATAATTATTTATTCATCAAATAAAGAAATTTTGTACATAAAAGTTGTAGATAATAATGTGAATAAAATTACAAAATTAAGTTTGTGTAAAAATAATATACAGTGTACATTTTGTACAAAGAATAAAAAGCCAGAATCTCAACTTCACAGACCCGAATCTTGCAAATAAAAACTCAAAATCAACCAAAATCAAATTTAATTGTATATAGCTTTCCAAGAACTATTTAATAAAATTGGTTTCATAATTTTTGGAGTTTATCTCGAAAAGTTAGGTTTTGGGCCCCTATTGTAAATAATACCGATTAAAATATTCAATCTATTCATTACTTATTGTTTTTACAAATTGATATTTTTATAATTATGTAATCATTATTGATAACCTATGTATACATTAAAATTAGAATTAAACCTAAAATAAAAAGGAGAATAAAATAAAACTATGCCAAAACATAGATGAAATACCTATGTTCTCTATGTATATAAATAAAAGGGGAATACAATCTTTAATTATTTTATTCTTTCATATTTTTATAATATTGTATATAGTATATATAATCTATTAAAAATACAAATCCAAAATAAAAACAAATAAATTAATTAATTAAATAAAATGTATATAAAATATAGGTAAAATACTTATAAATATACCTACATATTACATATACCTATTTATTTAAAAATGTAAATAAATTGATAAAAACTAAACAAAAATATATTTATACTCAAAAAAATAATTTATAAATATATAAAATAAGAAGATAAAATAATAAAATAAAATATACAAAATAAAAATAAATTATACAAAATACATATAAATATACTTATAAATCATCATTAAAATAAAATTCATAATAAAATACATCAAAAAATAAATAAAAATCATAAATAAATACTACATTAATTAATAAACATTTTTTACTTTATAAGTAAAATTTAATAAGGTCATTTATTATATTTAATCAATAAGTCAAGCAATTGCTGACATGGACCAATCAGCTCCCTACGATCGTTGACCGCCTGGTCAACTGCTCCCCCAGACGGCTGATTTGATGTGGTCAGTCTTTTTCGCCCATCTTCTCCCTTTTTTCCCGCATGACCCGTCGCTCAATCACATTCGGATCCTTCACAAGATTTGTTCTCTGATCATTGTACATCCACGCACCATCTTTTAATCTCTTGTACAAAGCTTGTATCGCCACCTATTAGCCGGTCAATAAGGGCGCATTCACATGTTTTTAAATAACTCATCTTCTTCCTCCAAACTTTTTTGGCCATTTCTCTAGCCCTAGAGCTCCAGCCTTCGGCCAAGAGTGCATCCAGGTGATAGTTGGAGGTCCCCTGAAGGTCGTGGAGGCTCGCGGAGGAAGGAGATGCGCCCAAGGCAGCGCTCCGGCAGTCGTCCTGCTCCTTGGCCCAACCGCCAAGTCTGAGCTGCGCATTTACGTTTCTTAGGTGGGTTTTCATTTCTGCATTTCATTCCCACATTTTATTTCGCATTTAGATCAGTAGCATATCGTAGATTAGCCAAATCGAAGTTCGTCGGATCTCAGCTCCGGCGACTCCTCCACCGTGACTCCACTATTTTCCGACCGCTACGACCACCCCAGTCCATTCCCTTCCAGTTTCTTCACCTCCCAGCCACCTTTGTCCAACCGGGTCCCTCTTGGATTCGCGACCCGAAGCTTCAACTCCGGCCGGAAGCTTCGCCACCTCATCCATTTTTATGCTAACAGCTTCAAACCCCTGGTCGAGGAGCTTTGCCTCGAGCCGTGCGACCGTCCTGTGCAGGTTAGGTGCGTGCTATAGCGTTAGGAGACGAAATCCAGAGTCGTCGGAGGTACCTGGAGCTATGTTTCTTCCTCGAGCTTACGGTGGCGCTCCAGCGTACCTCGGCCTGATCCGACACCTCCAGACGATAGAGGAACCTGTCAGGAAGCTTTTGGGATACCTTGGAGCAGCAAAGACCGGCAGAGAAGCGAGATTTCACCGGAAGAAGCTCGCCCAGGCGAGCATTCTTCCCAGTTCTTCCAGCCGTCTTCCTCGTCGTTGGAAGAAGAACAAGATCCCAGGTTGAAGATCCACCATCCGATGGAATGAGGCCTTCACTGTCATATCATCTGGGATGATCTAATCTCACGCGTCCATCGACGAACCGGAACCAGCCGCTAGATGCATGCCATGTGTCTAAGTGAAAAGGATCCAACGTCAATCCAGCGCGCCTTTTGGGGGTAAATTTTACATATGTCCCCCGCCTTTTTGTATTTATATTTTAATTATGTAAATAAACTTTCACGTTATAAAATAATTGTAATTTTTGCAGTAGGACCCATGTACTTCTTTAAATTACACTTTTGTCCCTCCGCGCCTCATGTGTAGTCCCACGTGAGGTGCGTGAATTTTGCAGATATACCCTGGCGCCTTTTGCGTATTGTAAAATAGTTTTAGAAATTTAAATAAATGTTTGTTTATGTTGGTATTTTTGCACAGAGCCCCCTGTAGTTTATTTTATTTGCAAAAATGCCCCTATCAGGCTGTTTGATTGTTGTGCCTTTTATGTATTTATTAAAAATACCTATATAGCTCCTAAAAATCAACAAAAAATTAGGTTAGATGCTTCATGTAGTATACTTTCACGTCCACATTTTATTCTGCATTTTTTGCATTTAACTTAATTATAAAAAATGAAAAAGAGCCCTTTTTGCACTGTTTAATTTATAAAATACAAAAAAATTATAAAATGTTTTAGAAAAATTCCAAAAATATTATATATGGAATACAGATATATACATTGAGTCCAGAAAATTAAAAAACCTAAAAATAAGAAAAGAAAAATATAAAAATTCCAAGAAGCTCCAAAATCCTAAAAAAATATATAAACCCTTCAAAAATACCAAAAATATGTTTTCTTATTTTATAATTATCTATATATTATCACTTATGTACTAAAATTAATTTGGGTAATTTTTGGATTTATTTTATATTTTTAAAACCCAGATTATTTTCAGCCTATTTAATTAGTCCCATATTAAGGACATTTTTGAATTTGAAATACATAAAAATTAGAAAAATTCCAAAAAACTTAACAAAAAAAGTAAAAATATAAAAAGCCCAAAAAATAGTATATCTAGTATATTTTGGGTATTTATTTATATATATATATATGTATCCATATATACTTCTCTCTCTTCTTATCTATATATGTATATATATCTATATAATTAAAAAATATAAAAAGAAAATATAAAAAATACAAAATACGAAAACAACATAAAAATCGTAAAAACAAAAGTAAAAATAAAAAAATCAAAAATAAAAAACCCACAAAAACAATAAAAATTGGACATGAACCAAGAATTGAATAACTGTGCAACCAATTTCACACCCAACCATTCGCCTCCCAGTGTTCGACCTCTACTTGTGCTTACACCTATACACACTTGCATGCAGAGTTATAATAAATTTTAACTCCACATTTTTGATATTTATTGCATATATTTTATTGTGGGTTAATTGTTGATTGATTTGGGATTCTGTCTGAGGTCAACTCAGCGATTGTCGATCCGTCTTGTGGAAAGACACGACCTCGGCAAATTCCCACTCATCAGAGACAACATTGAATATGCATGATGATCATACTAGGAGATAATATCAAACGCGTCTTTTTGCAAACACGTGTCTTACTTTCTCAGGATTTGCTTTTCGAGGACATAATGAATCTGATGAGTCCTCTAATAAAGGTAATTTCTTGATGATACTTAAGACTTTTTCAAATTAGCCTTGACATGAATAATGTTGTACTTGAAAATGCTCCGGAAAATAATATGCGCATTTCTCCTAAGATACAAAAAGATGTAATAAGGGCTTTTGCTATCGAAATAAGGAATGTCGTTCTTAAAGAGCTTAGAGATTCTTTTTTTACTTTATTGCTTGATGAATCTCGAGATGTATCAAACAAAGAGAAATTGGCTATTGCTTTAAGATTTGTAAATTCTAATGGTCAATTAATTGATAGATTTCTCGAAGTGGTACATGTTCGTGAAACTAGTATTGTGGCACTCAAATGTATAGTTGATGAAAGTGTTCGCATGATACAGTTTAAGTATATCAAGACTTCGTGGTCAAGGTTATGATGAAGCAAGAAACAAGCGAGGTGAATTCAATGGATTAAAAAGTCTTATTTAAAGGAGAATTGGTCTACTTATTATATCCATTGTTTTGCACATCAACTTTAGTTGACAGTGGTTGTAGTTGCTAGAAACCATGATCTCCTTGATATGTTTTTTTATCAGTGTATCAAGACTCTCTAGTTTATTTACCACTTCATGTAAGAAGACTGAATTACTTAGAGAAGCAGAAACCATCAGAATTGTCGAAGCACGGATTTGGGTGAACTTGAAAAAGGAATATGAATAAATCAAGAAAAAAATCTTATGCCCAAGTGATACACGTTGGGATTCACATTACAAGAGTCTAGTAAATTTGATTGACTTATATCCGTCAATGATTACAGTGTTGGAGTTCTTAAGAGAAAATAAGAATTTGGGTATACATGGAGAGGCACTTGAATATTTACATAAGTGGCAAGATTTTGAGTATATTTTCTTCTTGCATTTAATGGTTGATATTTTAGATGTTAAATATGCACTTTCACAGTTGCTTCAAAGGAAAGATCAAGACATTATGAATGCAATCTCATTAGTGTCTACAACAAAACAATGTCTGCAGGAGATGAGAGATAGTGGATGGACTTCATTAAAGGAAAGAGTTTCTTTATTTTTGTAAGAAAAACAATATCGATGTTTCAAGTGAAGACGATTTATATGCACGCGGCTATAGGACGATTAAGACGTAATGTTGATAAAATTACAATTTTGCATCACTGTCATATTCAAGTTTTTTATACAGTCATCGATATGCAAGCTCAAGAGTTGAATGATCGCTTCACAATAGCTAACACGGAACTTCTTCTTTGTGTGGCTTGTTTAAGTCCAAAAGATTCATTTGCAACATTTGATATTGAAAAGCTTATCCATCTTGCACAGTTATATCCGATGGAATTCTCTTCAACAGATTTATTGATTCTTCGAAATGAAATGTTGACATATGTCAAAGACGTGAAGCAAACAACAGAGTTCTCAATGTTAAATTATGTGACGGAGCTTGCAGAAAAAATGGTGAAAACTAAAAAAGATCGCATTTATCTACTGGTGTATTTACTGATTATGTTAGCATTGACACTACCAGTTGCAACGGTTAGTGTTGAAAGAGCATTTTCAGCAATGACTATTGTCAAGACTCGATTGTGCAATCGAACGGGAGATGAATGGATGAACAACTATTTATTTTTCTCTATGCAACATGGAAGTCTATGTTGATTGTTTTTTGTATTGCAATCTTATTATTATTGTTATAACTATTACTAGTTGTTATTGTTCCCCGCCTATTCTGTAATCTAGATCCGCCCTTGTATTATTATTCCGTTCCATAGCTCGAGGATGTACAATCTTAGCATATGGGTTGTTTCCCATGGAAATGCTATTCTTCATCCAAATCGAGGCCATGGATTTCTTGCTATACGGAGATTGAGTTCAAAGGGACCTGTCTCGACGTTAAAAAAATTTACCTCCAAAGATAACATGCAGGATCCGACGTTCAGACTACGTTCAAACTGTGAAGATGCATATAAACTAAACCCATCTCAACGTTCGAACATTCAATATGGCTTCACAGCAACGTATGCACATTCGTTTAAACGGCCACCATAGATACTGACGGTCAACACGGCGAAGGACCCAAACCTTTCCTTCTTTGGGTTCGCACATCGGGAGTTAGTAATTTCCTGTAATTACGTCCTGCAGGAGCAGGAGGGGCTCGGGTGTAAATTTGCCGGACAAAATTAGACATATGGGGGTGGAGGAGCGGCCATGGCCATGCAACCTGTCGCGCGGGTACGTAAGGCCGTGCCCGGTCCATAACAGAAAGCGTGAGAGAGGTGGCGAAGAAGGAGCACCACCGGTTCCCCCTTTAAGAGCACCCCCTCCTCCACCCCTTCCCCGGGAGCAATCAGGCAGTGTTAATATTTAACACCCCGTCTTGCCACCCCCGTCACACCACCCACACATTCCCAATCAACCCCAGGGGTCGTATCAGTTGGACTGGTTCCACCACCAACGGGGGCCCCTCATGGCCTCTTGGCGTCTTCTCCCCCTCCTCCTCCTCCTCTCCGCCGCCATCGCCTCCGTCTCCGCCGACGGCAATGACTCCGCCTCCTTCCAGGAGGTCAGCTACGACAGGAGGTCGCTTCTCATCAATGGCAAGAGGGAGCTCCTCTTCTCCGGTTCCATCCACTACCCCCGCAGCACCCCCGACGTAAGCTTCTTCATCTAATTCCACCGGACCGAGCTATGTTGTGTACTAACAAAAGTCCTTAAATTGGGATGTAGATGTGGCCGGACCTGATCGCGAAATCCAAGCGCGGAGGGCTGAACACCATCCAGACGTATGTGTTCTGGAACGTGCACGAACCCGAACAGGGGAAGGTTAGTCGAGAATCTTGAGATGTGTATGGTATGCTGTTTGCATGCAGGACATCTTACGGATACGATGCATGCAGTACGTATTCGAGGGGGATGCTGATCTGGTCGCGTTCATCAAGGAGGTGCAGAAGCAGGGCATGTATGCGACCCTCAGGATCGGACCCTTCATCCAAGGGGAGTGGAACTTTGGTGGGTTCCCATACTGGCTAAGAGAAGTCCCCAACATTGTGTTCAGAACGGACAACGAACCCTTCAAGGTGTCTGTTTTGATTTGATTCGTTTGGCTTTGGAAATTTCGGATTCAAGGATTAGAGTGCGATTTTTATGTTGTGGATGTAGCATCACATGAAAAAGTTCACTACCTATGTGGTGGAGCTCATGAAGAAGGAGAAACTCTTCGCCTCCCAGGGAGGACCCATCATCCTTGCGCAGATCGAGAACGAGTACAACAATATTGCCGCCGCATACAAGGACGAGGGCGCACGCTACGTCGAGTGGGCAGGGAACATGGCCGTCGAGCTCAAGACCGGCGTGCCGTGGGTCATGTGCAAGCAGAAGAACGCTCCTCAGTCTGTTGTAAGTGTTCAGTTGCCTCCAATTAAACATATATAATTTGGGTTAAATCCGAACTTGTGATTAATTGGCAGTGTGAATTAACGATAACAGATCAGTGCTTGCAACGGGAGGAACTGCGGCGACACTTTCAAGGGCCCGGAGGGTCCTAACAAGCCCACATTGTGGACTGAGAACTGGACTGCTCAGTACAGGGTCTTCGGCGATCCTCCGTCGCAGAGGTCAGCCGAAGATCTCGCGTACTCGGTAGCACGCTTCTTCTCCAAGGGCGGCAATCTTGCCAACTACTACATGGTACAATTGCTCATAGATCACCAGTTGTGAGCAGAAGTTCATGCCGGTTTCTTCAGGAACTGAAAGTTTGTGATCTGTATATGTTCTTGCAGTATCATGGAGGAACGAACTTCGGAAGGACGGGATCCGCATTCGTGATGACCAGATATTACGATGAAGCGCCTCTCGATGAATATGGTAAGCTTGAGAGATCAAACAAAGAGGTCGAAGAACTCGATCTCCCCCTGATGTTGTGTGTCTTCCTGGTTCAGGTATGTTCAAGGAGCCCAAGTGGGGGCACCTGAAGGACTTGCACTCTGCTCTGAGATTGGCAAAGAAAGCTCTGCTCTGGGGGAACTCTGTCACCCAACCTCTGGGCAAGGACCTCGAGGTGAGCCGAAAACTTCTCAATTGCCCACCAGACATCTATTATATTTCAATTGTTATCCCTTCCAACTTTGAATTGATTGATCTTTATCAGGCGAGAGTGTACGAGAAAGCTGATGCGAATGTCTGCGTCGCCTTCCTCTCCAACAACAACTCCAGAGTGGACTACACTGCGGTGTTCAGAGGAACAGAGTACTTCCTCCCCCGCCACTCCATCAGCATCCTCCCTGACTGCAAGACCACCGTCTTCAACACACAGAGGGTATGAGAAGATCCGGTTACCTCACGCAGCATGCTTATGATCGTAATTGATCCGCATATCAACGATGAGTGACTGATCGATCAATTTGGTAACAGGTGAACTCCCAACACAACGCGAGAACCTTCCACTATGCCAAGGAGTCCAATGATGTGAACAAGGATTGGAAGATGTGGCAGGAGACCCTCCCCAGCGTCGATGACGCCGGCACAACCACATCCGAGGAGCCAATGGAGCTCATCGGCGTAACCAAGGACACCACTGACTACCTCTGGTACACCACCAAGTGAGTACACATATCCCCTGAACCAATCTTGGAAGCATCCTCTGCTCTAATTTGAGAGACCCTGTTCACGGTTTCGACAACCGCAGGTTCGTTCTCGAAGACGAGGACTTGCCGATGCGCCACGACATCCGTCCTGTCATCCAGATCTCCAACCTCGGCCATGTGATGCACGTGTTCGCCAACGGCGAGTACATTGGTAAGATCTCCAAAACTACCACCACCATCAACATCTGCACTACCCACTCTAATCCATTCGATCTCTTCAGGAACTGGACATGGAAACAAGATTGATAAATCTTTCACCATCCAAAAGCCCGTCAAACTCCAGCCAGGAACCAACCACATCTCGCTCCTCGGCATGACAGTCGGATTACCGGTAATTCCACAATCCAGCCATTTCCATCTCCTTCCAGATTAAGCAAACACGAACTGAAACAACTGTGACTGGATTTCAGGATAGCGGTGCTTACTTGGAACACAGGATGGCCGGTCTCCATTCTGTTACAGTGCAGGGCCTCAACACCGGAACACTTGACCTCACCCAGAACACCTGGGGACACACAGTACGCTTTATCTACTAATCCCGTTTCCATTATTTGACATGATCTGAACAACTAAGCTCTGACCATCGAAACAGGTCGGACTCCAAGGTGAGAAGCAGGAGATCTTCACAGAGAAGGGCGCCCAGAAGTTCCAATGGTCCAGCCCCAAGAAGAACGCACCTGTTGCATGGTACAAGGTAAGGTTTACGTTACCTAAATTACATATATGATGCATATAGTGCAAACAATTCGAAATATACTGATTGATTAGTTGAACAGAGGCACTTTGATGCACCACACGGCCTGGACCCGGTGGCACTTGATCTGAGCACCATGGGCAAGGGGCTGGTGTGGGTGAACGGGAGGTGCATTGGCCGATACTGGGTCTCATACCTGTCACCGCTCGGCAAGCCATCCCAGTCTCTCTACCACATCCCCAGAGCATACCTCAAGGACAAGGACAACTTCATGGTCGTGTTCGAGGAGCACGGCGGCGACCCGGACGGCATCATCGTGATGACCGTGAAGAGGGACAACATATGCGCGATGGTGTCGGAGTTCCACCCGGCACACATTAAGTCGTGGAAGCGCCAGGACAGCAAGTTCCAGGCCACCGCCGAGGACGTCAAGCCCCGCGCGGTGCTCCGGTGCGCCAAGGGCAAGCTCATCCAGGAGATCGCCTTCGCCAGCTTCGGCAACCCCGACGGAGTCTGTGGCAACCTCACCATCGGCACTTGCCACGCCTCCGCCAAGGCTGTAGCTGAGAAGGTAGCGCTAACACTTCTTTGAGCTCTAACCAGCTTTGAGCTGCAACCATTCTAACCGTTGCTGATATATATGTGTGTACGTACAGGCGTGCTTAGGAAGGGCGTCGTGCCTTCTCCCGGTGAGGCCGGAGGAGTACGGGGCGGACAGGAATTGCAAGGACACGACGTTGACGCTTGCCGTGCAGGCCAAGTGCTCCGGGAGGAAGAAGGGCGGAGATTGATCATCGTGAAGATCTTTGGGCTTCTTCTTTTTGTGTGGGTGCGAGAGAGAGAGAGAGGAGAGCGAACCTTTTCTTTGGGTTCGCGATCCCTTTGGTGGCGTTCTTATATCTTCCTTTCTTCTTCTAATGTAAGAACAAGATAACGTGTTGATTGTGTTACATTTACTTTAATTTTTTTTTCTCTTCATGTGCGTCTACGAGACTTTGTCTTCAATAAAACAAAAGAAATTGTGCAATTGAGATTGTATTTGTTTTTTCCCTGATTTTTATGAATGTCTACTCAGTGACAGACAAGGGACAGTCGTTGCTTAGTCTCAAACAATATCTTTATTTTATACGCGGGAATAAGGATGGGAAATAAGGGGAATAAGGGTCTATTCTCCGTTCGGCTGTAGGATAAGAATAAGGAGAATAAGGTGAAATAAAGGTAGGTAAGGTGGGATAAAGATAGGAATAAGAGTGAAATAAGATGAAATAATGGGGAATAGTCGTACCACGGGGAAGCGTGTTGGAGGCTTATTCCCCTTATTCCATTCCTCCTTATACCCCAAACGAACAGGGCCTTTGTATTGAAAAAAAATATGTGGACCTTATTGATTTTTTAAATACAAATTAATTTCAACATATACCAATATATCTATAAAGTAAGATTATTAAAGTAACAATTGAAATTTGTTATATAGAGAGTAATTGCACTCCACAAGTAAAGCGTACAAAGGGTTTCAAATAAGGATGCAACAGATATAGATGTAACCATATCTTTATCCATTTTTTAATACGAATATAGATGTGGAAATAAATATTGACAGATATTAAAACTATACTACCATATCCTTAAAAATAGAACAAGTATAACATAGATACTCCGCATACGAGTAAGATTAGAAATACTTTATAAATTAGCTTAAATGTAGATGTCCTGAATAGAATACACACAATATAAAAATATATTAATATAACTAAAACTATAACAAATACGATCAAAGGAGGTACAAAATTATGTTATATATGGTTAAAAATAAATTTGCAGCAATATTTATATATGAAAACAGATATACGTATATAGATATATGTGTGTTTGCGGATATTAATGTGATATTCATACTCGTATCCATATGAATAATGATGTCAGAATATGTATAAAATGAATAGTGGCACATCAAATATAGATATATTCGCGTATGTTTGCGTCCCTGCTTCCAAATGATTATATACAGATATAAGTAATAATTATGTCTTGATCCTATTTAAACTGTGAATATAGATGTGGATAGATATGTTGACGAATATGAAAATACGTTACAATATTCTTAAGTATAGTTCCGAATAAAATAACTTACAGATCGGAAAAGGCTAATATAAGAAATATTTTAGAGATTAGCTTGAATATAATTGTATTGGATAGTTTATACATGATACAAATAAGTTAAATGCACTTATTTAATCATAATTGTATGGGAAAGTATCTATTTTAAATTGGATATGCATACATATATCGAAATCTATATCGCATCCATGCATACGTATAAAGCATTTCATAATACTTTCCCTTATATTTTTGATTTTGAATCTTTTTCTATAATATAATCTTTAAAGGTGAATTGTTTATAACATTGTTTATAATTATACTTTAGTAAGCATATAGTTGGCATTCAATTAATTTCATACATATAATAAAAGATGAGATGAGAATACATATTAAAACTTTCACCTCAAAAAATAAAACACATTAATGTGGAGGAGTAGAGAAAGTATTTAAAGATAAACTTGTTGTAATTGCATGAAACTCTAGCATTAAGTTAATGACAGTGATGGAGCGCAGGGAAAAAGTTCTTAGAATGTAGGTTGAAAATAAAGTATTTAAAAGAATAAATGGTTAAGAAAGAATATAAATACAGAAAAATACTTTTTCATATTTAGAAAAGCTAGATGTGATGGTGCTACTTAATGACTGAAGGTATTCGCATAAAATGAAGAGTTTTATAGAGATATTATTTTTAATACAATTTTCAAGGGCAGTCGTATAAAATCTCAATTTTATAAGTGATTTTTATATGTGAAATCTCAATTTTATAAGTGTTTTTATGTAGAATTTCCAAAAAAAACTTTGTACTAAAATCTTTGTTGTCCTTTCTTGCGCATTATACAATCTTTAAAATCTAACAAACGTTGTCAAGAAAAATGATAATTGATGGTTATAACAATTGCATAAATTTTTTTAAGGGGTAATTGTCACAACCCATTTTATCATTCAAGGAAATATCCAACTATTTCAAAACATTGTGATAGGAGACAAATGGGCAACAAGCTGCGCCGCTAGTCCTTTTTGGATTGCAAAACCAATCCTTCTAAATACTACATCCACAAACTTAAGAATCATAATATTACTGCTCATGAGTTTTTGGACCCTCTTCAAAAGTTTAACAGCTTCTGATGCTAGGAATCAAAAAGTATCAAAACCAAAAGGGATGAAGACATGTTGATTCTCCAAGCACGCTTTTTCATACTTCACCACTTTTGTTGAAGCAGCTTTGAGGGTCTATACCCACTTTTGATGAAGATATGCTAGGAATGTTGTTCGAGAATGTTCCGGAGTATTTCTCTCCCTTTTGCAAAGGATGCCTTACTCTTATTTTAATCATTCGGTCTAGCTCTCATATTGCGACATATATAGAGAGTAGATCCTCTACAGTACTGCAGAGGTCTGCAGTAAAACTGTGGATCATCTCAATTACGCGATCTTAATCGAGAAGTTCGCACGAATTCCCATGGTAAGGGCTCACAAAAACAATGAATTCATACGAACCACTCGATCAAGATGAAGCGGCTAAGATGATCATGGTTTTACTGCATACCTCTACAGTACTGCAGAGTAACTGTTCTAGCATATACAACCTATAATATTCTATGGATTAAACCCTCTCTATATTGGCAACAACTATTTACTAACCTATTTTTGTGTGCTCATGGTTTTAAAAACAAAATCATGACTAATTAAAAATAATCAACATATACAATTAAAATAAATAATCTTCCATCTCTAAAAAAACCAATCATAGTGATGAAAGATAGCACATGTCATGGCATCCTAGGTACACTAATCATATGTTTTTTACGTTAATATACGTGCAAATTATGTTAATAAATGTAAGGAAGTTAGATAATACAACCTAATTTTTACTTATCTGAAGCTCCAGTTTGATTTTCTTTTGGTGTTTCTTGTTTATGTCTCATCAATCACTACTGCAATTTCCTTGATTCATCGCTGACGTGGAGATAATTTTGAACATATTATGATGTAATAAAACCAGTTCAATTAGATGATGACATCATCATTATTTAAAATCGGAGTAAACCATATCAGTGAGAAAAAATGTTTGAACCGTCTAATCAAATCGAAATAAAATAAAATGTATATAAAATATAAACTTATATACTTGGAATAGAAATAAAATACATAAATAATGTATATATCTCACACTATACATAAAATATTGTTTTCGTATGCAGCATCAGATGTCATACATATCGTGTGTGTGTGTGTGTGTGTTATTTGGATTATATGCTCTATAATAATAGCGATTTAATTATATTTAAACCTCATTACATGCAAAAAGTTGTGTTAGAGTGGCCACTTAGGAATTTGAAATAGATAACGAAAGGTTATGGGTTCAACTTCCACCATTAGCATTACTTTTAAATAAGTCAAAAACTAAATGATGTTCAACTTCGATTGAACCTGATTAAACCAGATTAAAAATAATAAATTGAATCGACAAGAACCGGTTAATCGGATCGATCCAGACCTGGTTCACCGATCAAACCAGCTGGTTGAAAAGGTTAAGCTAAGAGCCAGAGGAAAAACAATTCATAGATTTAAATTTCGGTTTCGAGAGGTCATGGGTATCGAAACTCATATATATATATATATATATATATATCGATTTCCCGGATTTCGACCGAAATTTCGGTGATATTTCGACATTTCGATCCATTTCGACCCATTTCGATTGAAATTCATGGATCTCAGTACAAAATTTCCTGGATTTCGACCGAAATTCCGGTGATATTTTGACATATAGGTCCATTTCGGTTGAAATTCACGGATACATGGTATGTTGAGACAAGAGGGTATATACATCGATTATTCAACTTGGGGAGCTTCTTCCCCTTTGGGTTTAAGCAATGGAGATGAAAAAACTCTATAGCTTCTATATATTTGATATAACTTGTTCCTTTCATTTGTTTGTCATTTATCTTCGTAAATAGATGTATCTTTATTATAAGTATGTAATTAATTCTGTAATTCATTCGAACTTTATCTGTGAGGGTTATTTCTATGAACAAAACATTGTTTAATTAATCATTATCTATGTTTTAGAATAAAAAATTCTTTTCTATTTTTATGAACAAAAGATGTCTTCTCAGTGTTGTTAACTTAGTTATTTTGATTTCCATTTCTAGTATCTATCAGACAGCTCAACAATATGTCTGATATGACCGATATGGTGTGATATAAGGCGCATGGATGAGAGATGTGTGTGATATAAGTGTGCATTTGTAAGATGTTGTTTTAAGATCTTGGATTGGATAATATTAATTTCCAATACATATTAGTCAAGAATCAACATTAACATCGAGTTGACCAATATGACCGATATGACCGATATGTGCGATATAAGGGGCATATATAAGCAACATGTGTGATATATGTGTGCATTTGTAAGCTATTTATTGTTGTAATAACTCAGAAGATCTTAATTTCCAAAAAAAATCATCGAAAAATGTCTTTTTGAGTCATTTTCGACATTTCCACCGAAACCGTCGAAATTCAGTTTTGGAGGGGACCGAAACGAAATCGAAATCGAGATTTCGAACCTTGAAACAATCCATCCACGTGATTTTTATTCAGAAAATAAAAATCAGCAAAACCTGGTTGGAACACTTAAACTCGATTGAACCAATTGGACTAAACCATCGGTTCAACAATCTATTTTTCGATAAAAATATAATTTTCAATAAATTAAAAAATACAAACTTTTCAGAAATATTCATAATCTAGACGCATCCTAACTCATAGAAAAGTACCCCTTATTCTCTTCTCCTTCACATGTGCCAATGACTCATTATCGCTTGTCCCTTCCTGCCATAGGAATATTGTCCATCTCTTCCCATGTTGTAAATGACGTTGTCTACTTATAACAATAACAAACAAAAAAAACATTGTCATAGTCATACTATGAGAAGCAGTAAATTAACAACACTTATCATTAATTAAATTTTAAATAATTTTAAAATTATTAATTTTTTACATCACATATATGTATTTACATAAATTTTACGAAATATGTACGCCCTTGCAAGTTTTTTTAAGAACATTTATACCCCTAACTTTTAAGCATCTTCACTTATGCTCCTATATTTTCTTAAAAAAATCAAAATATCATCTTTATGTTAATACAAAATGGGAGCACGATAATTTTGTAAAATTACAGGGAACACATGCAATTGTATTAAAAATAGAAGTATAAGTGTTATTGGAAAATTTTAGAAGGATAAGAGTAAAGAAATCTTCGAAAGATATGATATAGTATTTTTCGTATTTATTGCATGATATACTGGTCTAGTTTGGTTCGACCCAATTGAATCATATGAACCGAACTAATAATATAATGGTTCGATTTTTTCTGCTTTAATCACTAGTTCGACCGATCGGTCCCTTTGATACGACTATAAAATCAAAAACTGATACATATCTAATTTGATGTCCGATTCCGCTTTAAAAGCATTATTTTAATACAACCACATAATTGAAATGTGTACCGCCAGCATTGACCTCAATGATACAGCATTATCTCCCATTTGATTTTAGGTTATCCAAAGTTCTATCTCTTGCATTAATAGGTTAGAGATGGTCGTATGGATTCCACATTTTATTTATTATAATATTTTTTTAAATCTTCTATGCAATTTTCTAGGTAGACCTACACTGTGCCACTGCCATCTCACTCAGCATGTCGTTCAACCCATGATGTGCAACTTCACCTCTTCTATCATATTCACAACACTCTTATTATGTAGCCGACTCATCCACTCGTAATCTAGTTAACCTCATCCCTCCACCAATCCTAAGATGTCCTGCTATTATCAAATGCCCAATCCAAAAAAGCTGAAGCATCCTCTTTGTTTTTTTTAGAATTCAACAGAGCGTCGTGAGATACACGACCTGTTCATGACAAACCTGTAAAAATAGTATGACGAATAAGAACATGTCCTATCTATTTATTAATATTTATCTTCTAACCTCATTATCCTGCAAATGCTGAAGCCTGAATCAAAAATACATATTATCAATCCAGTCAGCCAAGATCCATCTAAAATGCAAGCCTTATTAAATCAGGTCATGAACGCTCAAAATATAAATCAACAGACAATTTAGGGAAAATGCTTAGAAACGCGTGAGATTATCAGACACTGCCAATAAATTGTGGGATTTGTTGCAGACAAAAAAAAGCTTGTAAGCAGTACCACTCGCTATTGTGTGTCAATGGTGATATTTTCTGTGTACATTCAGCAGTGTCTATCTCTCAGTTCAAGTGAAGAAAACAAACAGATGGATGAACTCATATCTTAGCTGGTCAGTTGCAGGACCATACCAGCTCTCGGGGAGGAAACCGCGAGCAACTCCGGCGAGGCGAGATTGCGTAAACGCCTGATCGATCTCTGCTGGGGGTGCACTGCATGGAGGCCGGAGAGGATGAGGGGGAGGGGGAGGGGGAGGTGAAGAGGGATGGATGAAGAAGGTGTTTCAAGTGCTGTGTGTAGTGGGCGGTGGGGGTGTGGAAGGTGGTGGGATTCGAGAGGGTCATGTCATGTGCAGCTCGTATATCTCATCGCAATGTGTCGCGAGGGTCCGGAAAGCGGTAAAACGAAAAAATGGGGCGTTGCGAGAATCGAACTCGCGACCTCTCGCACCCAAAGCGAGAATCATACCACTAGACCAAACGCCCTTTTTATTTGGCAGACAGAAGTCTATAACATGTATAAAATGCAGCCCGATGCATGCTCACAAGCGGCAATATATATACACATATACACGCACAATGTGTTCAATAGGGGTGGTTCCGCCTCATTTTCGACGTTTTCTCTTTTTTTTTCAAAAATATTATCATGTGTATTCATCTATATCTCTATCAAATATGTCATTCGAATTTCATCATAAATAAAAACTCATGCCTTCCATCTAGAACAGATCGATTCCATCCATGTTATACCGTTAAAATTACATGGTCCGTCTAAATGAAGGGCCTATGAGTCTCTGTTTCTGATGAAATTTGAATGACATATTGGAGGAATACATAAATGAATATACATGATGGTATTTTTCAAAATAATTAAAAAATATAGAAAAATAGGGGCAGGGGCAGTCGACAGACCCATTTTTTTCGAATATAATTGTCAATACTTGTATATTTGAGCAAATGTAAAAAAGTATTTCTAATATTATTTATATATGATCAATTATCAATATAATATTTAAATGGTATTGTGGTTTCCATCTCCATCAATATTAGTATCCACATCTATATTCATATTTCAAAAAAGATGTGGATATGGTAACATACATATATGTATCCGACCTATTGCATGCATAAAAAGAAGATAAGAAAGAACTAGTGAAATGTCTATATAATAAATGTGCTTAGATT
The DNA here is from genome assembly GCA_037367405.1 of Ottelia alismoides. Classification (NCBI taxonomy): domain Eukaryota; kingdom Viridiplantae; phylum Streptophyta; class Magnoliopsida; order Alismatales; family Hydrocharitaceae; genus Ottelia; species Ottelia alismoides. Next base: position 140,476 of record JAZKJV010008327.1, on the reverse strand, counting down.
GTAATAATTATACCAAAAATAGATAGAATGAATAAAATTATGTTACAGGTGCTTAAAAATAATTTTACAATTGTACGTATATATGCGTTCATATATATATATATATATATATGTGTGTGTGTGTGTGTGTGAATATTTGCTAATATCAAAACGATGTCCATATATATGTATCCAATTTAAAATGGATATGTATAAGAATGCCAGAATATGTACAAAACAGATAAGGTGTGGGATTGGATATAGCGATATCCATGTCCTTTTGCATTTCGTGTGCCCCTTTGCATTATTTACGTTGTCGCATCTTTGCTGCAACATTCATCTCAAAAGGCAAATATGTCGTGTATTTTTGTTGTGATGGATCTTTTTGTGTCACATTTCTTGTGCACTGATGATAAAATTTATTATGTTGATTGATACACTTTGCTGAGTCACGATGTTGGAGAATATCTACTGAGTACTCTCACTCCATCCATTCTTCTTTGCATTCAAGTTCAAATTAGACTCAAAATTATATTTAGATTCATCATCAAAATTCATCCCCTCAAGATCATAAGATGACTTCCCACAATCACAAGTAAAAAATTTCAACTCTACTTAACTCAGTGGGTATATAATTTATCATGTAATGTGTGTGTGGATGGGAACTCTTAGAATTATCACAAAAACTATCTGATACAAGGTCACAAATAGTCTATTGCAAACATGTTCTGCTATTCGAACCAACCTTGAAATTATTCGTATAATTCTCTATTATATCAAGCCACTCTAGAACTTCAAAAGATGTTTCAATTTAGTAACTCTTATATTGGTTTAAAGGTCAATTTTGACCCGCTATTCGATGGGAACCACGCTATCAGAACCATGAAAGGCTATATCGATCGTTTCGATATCGTGTCGATATGATATTTCGACGATATTTTGGATGAGCGTCGGATTAATTAGAAGTTTGAAAATAGCAATGGATAAGCATCGTTATGTGGACCGTTGCTAATGATATTACGACATATATGGTATTTCTCGCTAGTTTTTAGTATGACAATCCATTTCACAACGAATAATATCGTCGTTATATATTTAACAACGATCAATTTAGTGGCAGATTTTGAAAAAACGTCACTATAGCTCAATTTTGTTGTAGTGTCATTATTTTCCTCCTCATAATGTCATTCGAAGTCTCCATAAGTTCCTATTGTTCCTTAAAAACCTTGATTTATGCCAACGGTGAGACAAATTGCACGCATCATACATAGATATTCATCGTGGAATAGTGAGTGGTGGAAATTTTCGCATTTAATTGCATATAGTTTCTACCAATAGAGTCTAAGTACGTAGCTTTGGAACAATGGCTACTTGTTTTACTCGAGGATGTTGCATGACTCGGTGTCCTTCAACTATTGAACATTGCATGACTCGATGTCTGGTAGAAGCTTCATGAAATGCATCACCGCAACCATTATCTCCTCTGCCTAAATTTGGTTTGTGATTTGGACTTGGTGAAGTCCTCATCATCTCCAATTTTTAACCGTCCAATATTTCTAGATGTTGACCTTATTTTGTTTGTGTTATAGTATGTAATATAGGGGTAATTGTATCATAGTTATGGGTCAATCCAAATTTCTGAATTAACTAACACTGCATCTATTATTCCAACAAGCGGCCCCTCTTCAACAGAGTCTTGAAGATTTAAAATTTTCAACTCAAACCAGCAACCCCCCTTCTAGAACGAGCAACCTCCATTGTTCTTACTCTCAAAACCTTTTGATGACAACACCCTCTCTAGACCATAGTGTCTTGGAATAGGGTTTCTCAGTTGGTTGTGCAAAGCGTAACATCGATGCTCCAGGCAGCGCAGTTCAACCCTCCACGTGCTGAAGAACTCTAGGCTACAAGTCTACTCCATGCGATGATGGAAGGTTCCACTCCATGTAGAGGAATTGATGAGACGTTGAGGGGAGATGCATTAGCCTTTCTCTCCCTATGCCATCGACTCCATGGAGATGACGACTATGAGAAACTTGTGAATCATGCGATGGGAGGGGATGCATGATTTCCCTCTTTAAATAGGACACCCAATTTTCTATTTCATCCCCATGGGGTTATATACAAGGAATAAAAGGGAAGCAGAAATAAGGGGAAAGGGATCTCATGCCTGTAGAGAAGCATTACAAAAGGAGGGGGTGATGAATACGTGATTTATCACTCTAATTGGCTGAAATAGAGCTTCATCATGAGAAATTAGCTTCATTCGTCTGTTAATATCATAAAATTAACATTCATGTACTTATAAATAATCTGCATAAATTAGCATTCATTTATGGCTTTCACATTCACCTGTAAAATTCATTTAATTTCATACATTTTTCATTATTTCATTCTAACTCCAATTGACGTGAAATTAACCGCATTGCGTACATATCAATGACCTTAATCAATGAAACATCCTAAAAATTACTGACTTGTATATATTCACAATAAATCCAAACTCTAATTTTAGAACAAAAAGTCGCAAACATTGATATATCCCTCGTACAGTGTCCAAAAGTATTCTCCTCACTTTTGAATAATGTACGTCCAAGTATCTATAAAGCAATATCAAAATCAAATCGGAGTCCATTTGTGAAAATTGGATTTTGGGACCTAATTGTGACTTGTACATTTTTACTGATTTTGACGTATCATTTCATGTGCATAATTGACTCGTTTTGATTTATATACTTTTCATTTCTTTATTTTATTTCATATTTTAACTAATTAAATAAAAATCAAAATAAAAAAAGTAGAAAAATAAAGAAAATAAATTAAGGAGTTAATTCTTATGTTAAGTACATTGTTAGCCATGTGAGCCCGAGGTGAACCATTCCTGCAATATATGTTATTCGTAATATTTGATTTATCAATAAATGTTATTTGATTCTTTGACTCCCTGTGTGAGATTAAATGAATGAATGCACTATAAGGTCCCTCTATACAATTAGGGTTATGTATCATGCTCATCTTAATTATCGTATAGCTGTTGATTCAATGATTGAATCATAGAAGTTGGTGCTTGGATGAATATCTAAGGGATTAGATTGAGGACTCATCAAGCACCGTCAAATGATTGTTAAGAGATGATCTACATCATGAGTAGGAGATGGCAATTCTTTCTTGTTTGGTTGATATCTGACCGACCTTTTGATGTAACTTCTCTGCATGGGAATAGAGATTCGAAGGTGTCAGGTTAGTCAGGTCAAAGGGTCGACTTAACGATATCAAGATAACCAAAGCCCTATGTTATATACTGACACGATATAGATAAACATCCTCTGATTGAAGACAGATGTGTTGCTATATCTCTGAATCTGTACATTTGGCAAATCAATAGGTTGATGACCTAACCAGGGTCTATACACCAACGAGCTGGTGTGCATATGAGGGCATATGAGTAATACGATCTCTCAAAGAGATCAAGTGAACTGGAAGACATGAGCTCACTCATGAGGCATTGAGAGCAATCAAATTCCATGCATGGTCGTCATGCTTTGGAAGCATGACAAGAATTTGCATGTATGATATATGCTTTGGGAAAGTATGTGATCGATACCGACTCCAATGACCAAGATTGAGAAACTTGATGATGACACTCTAAAGATGACAGTGCAAAATTGATCTATATCATTGGGTTTACCATAAAGTCTTCCAGTATGCAGGATGTACGTGTATTATGAATACCTGAGGGTGATGTGATCATGAACGATTGTATAATCATGACGCTTCCATTCCGAGGGAGTGGTGAAACATGTACGGACTTTAGTGACTCCTCTCGGTAGAGAAGTAGTCTGATCTTGGTCCAAGTGTTGGACATTGATCTGAATGAGATTCAGAAGCAACTAAAAGATTAGATTTACGACATTGATTTAATCAAGCATCTATGGGAGGTCCATGAGATTTGGATTTAAGATGTGATCTCAATATCCAAGTCATTATACGTGGAACATACAGTCGTCTTGTCCTTATCTCCGAGTATCTGTGGAGAAAGCACGCTATTATTGAAAGAGTTCAAGAATAATTCCATTGTTGAATTATATCTAAGCATTGATAAATGGACAACTAAATGTGATTAAATTATCATGAATAATGTGAATTTGATTCATATTATTTGAATGCATGAAAATGATTATCCGATATAAGTAAATGTGGTTTAACTATTGTGGATATGAATATTGTGGATAGCATTGTCCTAATTATTCATAATATATTGTAAATGTGATTTATGATTTATCATAAAGAGCTTATTATGATTTATATCTGTTGATTAATTATTGACGTGAATTGGATTTACACTGGACAATTAATTGAAAATGTAAATTATTTTTTTGAGTTGTGAATGTGATTCACAAAATTCCAAGGTAATATTGCAATATTCACAAACTAATTATAAATTATTTTCATTGAATAATTTACAATAAGTGTTGTTTTAAATCTCGGAGATTTCCAAGGAATAATACAATCTCACGAGATTGTATTGATTCCACCCTTCCATATTGGAAGGGTGGACGGTCACCCAATCCTATAAGGAAAGGGTGGTCGTCCACTATGTTATATGGAAGATTGTAATCTCTATTCCATTATCTCTATGTTTGATTGATTTAATTTTATGATTATTTTATATTGATTTATCAATGTATATTTAATCTGAATTAAATTAATTGTTATTGTATTTTTACAACAAAATCTTGGCCATTGAAAGAAGCACAAATCAATCCCATCCATTGATTTTGTGGAGTCCATGGATTGTGATCCATGGACTCCCAAAATACTATATAAGAAGAGGCACCCCTTGCTCTTCAAGTTACAACATCCATTGTGACATCAAGCTCTCTCTCTATCTCTTCATTCTCACACCCTCTCTCTCTCTCGTTGGGTGACCGTCCACCCAAACCCTAGAGGGAAGACACCGCCGTCGCCGCATCTTCGTTGTGCTATTACCATAATTGCCCTTGGTTCTCTATCTTCTTTGGCATGCTTCGCTCGCGAAGAAGACATACGATCTCGTGTGATGAGATCATGAGTTCTTTCTTGGATCAACTATCCCCGCGCTCGCAAGCATCTCCTCCTCAGATCAGACTTGAGACAGGAGATCTCTTCTCTCAGAGGTTTGATCACAACCACACTACAAGAGGTGTTCCTTTATCTGTTTATGTGGTTAGAAGAACCGATTCAAGAAGTATTCTTGGATCATTTGGTTTCATCGCATGAAAATTTTAAATTCCGCCGCATCGAGCAACTAGTGCGATTAGTCGTCTCGATAGTATACGATATGATCCTCACGCTTCCGTGATGCGCTCAAGGATTTTTTCCACATCCTTCATACACTTCTTTTAGTTCAATGATTCTTTATTGCTCTTTAATATGTGGAATGGGGGGGGGTATTTCTAAAATTAGATTGAAATCATCTACTCAACTCTTGTGTTGATTGCCTGACTATTTGCATTCATCATACTACATCTCATTCATTTATTCATCAATTAAAAATCATAAAAAATGTATTTATTTATTTTTCTCTCATCACGTAGAAAATCATTATTTATCTAGATTAAAAAATATTTTGAAAAAAAATCATGCATCGTATTTTTTAAATTAATTATATTTTCTAAATCAAAACCAATAAAATCTGAAAAATACCAAAAATACCAAAATGATTCTTCCTTTTAAAAACATAAATCTCTAGATTTTTTTAATTATCAATTCTATACCCTCATAGTACCTCCATGTAGTTCGACCTTGGGACTTACCCAAGTAAGATAAATAAATCAACCACATTTAGATTTAATCTTTTGTATTATTCTCTCGATGTGGTTATTTTTGATGGTCCTAGATTGTCTAGCTACAAAAATTAAAACAACAACATATCAAATTAAAAGGGTGACCTTGGAGCATCGTCATGGTGGATGTGTGTAGTGGGCCCGATTGAGCTATATTCATCAAGAAAGGGGCAAATATTTTTGGGGCCCAATTAGATCATATATGAGAAAAAAACTTAGAGAAAAAGGGTTAATTAAAAATGGAAAAATATAACCCATGAAAAGGGAAAAAGGGAAAAAATCTTATGCAAAAATAAAAATATGAAAGGAAAAAAAAATGCACGTTCTACATTGTATCTCCAAACTTGACTATCTATATTCTTATCTTGACAAATATGAGAGAATGGGAGTGGGAGCATGGTACATTCTTCTAGTTGAGATGTATCTACATAAATTTCTATATAAGAGAACTAACTATAGGTTCCATAAGATACATAAGAGGTCATTCCCAAGGTTCACATGTAGGAGAGGCCCAACTTTCGAGATGGCATATGACCATTCTACTTACGGTGATCGACATCGGCATCAACTATTCCAAGATGGACTTTTTACCTTGTATCATTTCATTCTTCTACTGCCCATCGACAACATGAATACGACACTCCAAATTACTAATGCTTACCATCTGTCTTCATCGAGCATCGACTACTTATGCACATGTCTCCTTCTCATGCAACCACTCTATGTGCTCGTCATGTTCTAAAAAGTTACTAATACAGGCACGCCCAAGTCATTCTCGTGTGGGTTTTCAACCAGCAGCAACTACTTTGAGCGAGTCTCACCCATCTCTCTTAGATGTATCAAGCGAATATGTCTCGTGTATATTCTCTTTTATTGTAAGCTGTAGCTTTCTCACCTCCAGCATGAGGAGAAGAATTAGAGTATGTAATATACGGGTAATTAGATCTCTCCAATATCCGATTACCCAGCTCTCCTCTTTATTCCCACATAATTTTATAAGTATGACTCTGATATATATGTGGGGATATATATATATATATATATATATATATATATATATATATATCCCACATCCCCTGTACTTATTGGCAGATCTACAATAGAAGATCTGACCCTAGAGTTCTTCTCTCATGGGTTCACCCCGCTCCTTATGGAGTAGGGCTCCATGTACAATCCAGAGCATTCGTCTTCCATATAATTTATATGTTCTCGAGTTGATTATGGATTCTACTTTCGTATTTTATATTTAAACATCCATAATGCCCTATTCAACACATAACCTGACGACTGCACATACAACTCGCTCCTTAGCATTCCCAAACCATCCCTTCAACATCTTCTGCTTCAGGTCTTTGCGAGAAGTATAGTGAAATGAGTCGTTCCTTCCAAGCGATGATTCTAACTATTTACATTTTTTATTCGTCTTCAACGGTGCCTTAGTTGCACAATTTTCATCGCCACTACCACTTTTCGATCCAACATTAATATGGAATCTTGTACTTCCACCAATAGGTCCAATACCATTGCAACTAGTGAATCTATGTCCCTCAAATTCATTCCTAATTTAAGTGCTATCTTATATGCACTATTATTTGTCATGGTCTAAATGACATATGGGTACAAGATAAATCACTGTATAAATAAGAAGATAAGAGGCTGAACTTTTTTTTTGTATACAGATTCATTGAATTTCTCATCTCAAACAACCCTCTCTTTCTTCCGAGCATGTCCATCTAGATTAACCTTCGTTTCATTGTTAGCCTCTCTTGGGTAAACATGGTATTTGATCTCGTTATTGAATCGTCGATAAGATGTTTTAGTTCGATGATCCCACCTCATCCAATCATCTTTTCACAAAATTTGATTTGAGGCTTTGTTTTCTGACCATCAATAGTCATTGCATACTTCCATTCTATATCTCATCCAAATCTAGCCTGGTCATTGTTCGAACCGGATGATATTATGATAAATTTATCAATGTGAAAGCATTAGATGAAAATAACATGCAATGATGCTTACAACAAAAAAAATCAAATCAATATGCTATTGTCACAATAGAATTTTAATAAGATGAAAAAATTTCACATGAATGATCTAATGTTAACATAAAAATTATAGCTGTAGTTGTGATTATGATGTAAACCTAACATATTTTGACTCAACATGAACGTGTATGAACTCGACATGGAAACGTAGAAAGCTTTATTTCAACTAACATATCGAGAATAATCACGTAATAACAACAACACATGGAATTCATTAACAAGATGTCAAGATTGAAGACTTCAATTTTCAAATATCCACAAAATAAAAGCGAAAAAGGTGAGAAAGAAGACATGATTTATTATCAAATTTATAAAAATCACATGGTAGAGAACATATACATTCGAATCGACGATGTCTGTGAGCGTATAAACCTTCACAATTTCTTCGACACCTCAAGCAAACCTCAAAATCATCCAAAGAAGCTAACCAACAACCAACCTCGACGATAGAGACAAAATGAGAAAGAAATCACCCAAAGAAGCTCAGCTTCGATGTAAAACAATTGGCGATATAACACCGACATAATGATGTATCGATGACATGTAGGTGATATATTGCCTACACCCGCGAAAAATATACAACCCTCTCTATCGTTGATCGGGCGATAGAGGCAATATAATTGATGCCATGTTTACATTTACATGTACGATATTATTGATCCGACGAAAGATGATGAAGTTTCTCGTATACGTGCACTCAATTATACTCTCCAATCTCTTGAACCAACCTGACTCTATCTGTCATCTTAAAAAAGTTGATCATTTTTAACAACACTCCTGATAAGAAAAGATGTTGCATCTGAACGAGAGAGGCTGATTAACGATGCAATATCAACATCAGATATATTATTGCCTTACCTTCGTGTATGAAAAGAAAAAAAAAGGCATCCCTCCATACACAACTTCCCGCCAACCCGTAAGCACCGAAACCCCGCGCGCTCTCCCTCATCTGCCCCGACCCGAACCCCCACTGCCAACAGCCCCTCTCCATCTCCTCCCCCAATGCCTTCCCACGACGACGACCTCTCGCTCCTCCTCTCCCTCCGCGATCGCATCGCGGAGACCCCGCCGGCGTCGCCGTCCCGTTCTCCCATTCTCCCCGGTGAGATTCCACTCCCTCCTCCACACCTCCCACTCCTAGGGCTTCTTCTACCTCATCCATTCCGTTCCGATCCCGCAGTTCTATCCCCCTCCAGGCGCCATGGCGACTCGGACATGTCCATCTTCCGTGACGCCGTCAAGGATTACCTCGCGGTTGATGATCCCGTGGAGGACATCCTCGTCCGCGAGGCGTCAAAGCCGAGCAAGGGGAAAAGGGCCGCCGATATCGAGGTGGAGAAGTTCTCCGGTCTGAGGATCAGGTGAGTTCGCTGGTGTATGATATTGACGCGACGAATTGGAGGGTTATTTGTTGCTTGATTATACGATGAGTTATGTTTTTATCGAGTAAATGTGACTGATTAGTAATCATTTCATGCAAAACACAGTTTTTTAGTTTTACATTAGTTAGCATCGTGGAAAGGTATATGTCGGAAGCCCCAAAGTGGCGAAGCCCCTGGAAACTTCGGTGCGTGGACAATTGGGGAGTTCATGTTGAGATAGATTACTATTTTTTGTAGTATGCTTCTTTTTATTTCATCTTTCTGTAATTTGTCCAATGATTCTTCTCCTATACAAGGGAACTCATGGACCTCTCATAATGCATCTCAGTACGTCCCTTTAACATGGCATCGGAGCGACGGGAGTTACCGTATCCAAACCTATCCCTACCCTACACGACACCTGCCCCCCGCACCACCCCTGACCCCCGCGCTGCCCCCAGGCCCCTGCGCCCATCCCTCCCCCCGCCCCAGGTCCCCGCACCCCTAGGCCCCCGAGCCCACTAAGCCGCCCCCAGGTCCCCGTGCCCACCCCGCCGCCCCCAGCCCCAGGTCCCCCAACCCACCCCACCCGCCCCTACGCCCGTGCAGCGTGCGTCAGGCGCCATGCCCCAGGCCTTGCGCTCTTGTGCCCTTGCGCGCCAGGCGTCGTGCCCCAGGCCTTGCGCGTCCAACGCCCTTGCTCGTCAGGTGCCATGCCCAGTGCGCCCAGTACTCCTGTCCTGTGCTGTGCCCAGTGCCCTTGCGCGTGCCAGCGCCCTTCCGCATGCCCAACGCCCCGCGTATGCCCCTGTGCCAGTAAGTTTCTGTGAACGGCCTGTGCCCTTGCACCCGTGTACCCAGTCGTGCCCGTGCCCAGCCGTAAGCGCTCTGTGCCCAGCCGGATCCTTGCGCGTCTAGTCGCTTGCGCTTCTGCGCGCCGTGCAATCAGGACGTCCCCTGCCCTGACCTTGATCCCATCAGCAGATAGGTATGTGATTTGATTTCCATCAGAGATACGGAGTTTTGTCAACCAAGAGGATTAGCAAGGATGGTTGTATGAGTATAGACGTGCAACCAATCCTTCGTATGATTCCGTAAATTCGTTTATATTGGTCTACTTCCCAGCCGAGTTCCGTTATTAGGCTACCTTACAATATGTCAGACAACAAGGGTGACATCTTCTCGTCCGGAGTCTTTAAGGGCCCGACTCCCATCGCTAAGATGGATGGGACCAACTATGAGTTGTGGTCCATGCAGTTTCTCACCCTCATGCAGTGCAACAACAAGGAGCATATCCTAACAGATCCAGAGCCAGCAGACAAGACCAGGACAAATGCTTCTCTTTGGAAGGTGCTAGAAGGCGATATCACGATGACATATATATGTCTTAGTCATCTCTTTGGAAGGAAGGATATTGAGATCCTTTAAGTAATATCAAATATAAGGAGTTGAGTTTATAATATGAAACCACTCCCGCAAATCATCTGTACAATTTCATCATCAAGCAATGGTAGAAGAGTTGGTATTGGTGTTTCATCTGGGTGTTGTGGATCTGCAAAGGTTCCAAGGAGCAGATCTGACTCTTAGGGTTCGTTTGGTTGCATGGTTGGGCAGGGTTGGGTACTATTCACAGGGTTTGGTGAATAGTAAACTGCGAGGAGGGAGTACCCCTGTGAATAGTACCCATCCCAACCCAACCCTGCCCAACCCTGCAACCAAACGAACCCTTAATGATAGGAAGGAGCAGAGCAATGAAATTGCGAATTGTCTCGCATTCCCTTATCGATTAAGGAGAAGCATCTGTTCTTGCTTTCCTCTCTTATGTTTTGTAACACATACAAATTATAGTGTAATTATAATCTCTTACTTTTTTAATACCCTTCTGAGTTATTTTTGCACCTTCAAGGCCACAACTCTTGATCATGTTTTTCCATGTTTTTCCTAGTAACTAAACATATGCATCGAAATATCAAGTGCCATACATATATGAACTTCTCTAATTAAAACTAATCTATCCTTATATCTTCAGGTTCTTGTGTAGATTTGTTTATTGGTTTCCATTTTCTTACTACTTCCTTCCATTGTACAAAAACCTGCATAAATTTCAGAAAAGAACTCAAGAAGTATTTAAAGATCATGTTTATCTCTTCTGTTCACAAAGAAAACCATGTACTATTTAAGATAGAAAAAATGATTTTGTATTTGGGCAGCAGTAGAGAAAAGAGGGGGTAGAAGGAAAGATACCCTTCTCCTACTTGCGTCAATAGGTGGCAGGTTAAGGCATTTGTGTACCTTGAGCCTAGTTGGGTAAGAAGGGAAATGCAACTTTTTGCAAGGTCGATGATGCTGGAGGTCTACCGAAGAGATTAACATTGTTGTTGCCACATCCGAAGAGGAAGGACGGGAAGATGGTAGGTCAAGAAGAAGAGAGAGGAGTTTTCTTAAATGGATGAGGAGGGAGAAGCCGGAAGAAATCTTTGATCCTCCACACAGGGCGGCTTCTCCTCCGGATCCTCCCTCCTCGATCGTGGCCACGATGGCTCCTATGGCTTCAAAGGAAGCCAAGGAAAAACTCGCAGGTGGGTCGTGTGCAGGTGTGGCCTACCGAAGGTGCTCAAATCGGACGATCCTCTTCTCATGCAATACGACAACATACCTCGACATCTCGGCGAGGAAAGACATCTGGGAGTCTCTCAGTCCAAGAGAGGTGGGAAAAAACCTTTGATCACTTCACATTGCCTTTTCATTTCTCCACCCCATCCTCTTACAACGAAACGATTCCGGCAAATGGCCGGAGAGCATCTCTTAACCCCCCCCCCCCCCCCCCCCACACACACACACATCTCCATGAGAGAATAACCCATCTACTTCATTCCCCCTTTTGTGTACTTGACTGCTGGCGAAGACATGTTCTCGAACCCTTATTTTCAAACGTGCAGGTATTCTAGAGCAGCAAGACACACCATTGTCTCTTTTTATTCGAAACGAAACCATTGTCCACCTTTTCTCACCGTCGTACATCTTTCTAACCACCGTGCACCACCTCCTGCAGCAGGAGCACCATACCCACCTCCCTCTTTTTGGCACCGCATGAAGCATAAAAAGGGGGTGGAAGGGTTTATTCGTAGGTCAGAAGGCCAACGGTCTGGAGATAGAGAGACACGTGGTTGACAGGAGGATGGGTTGGACATCATCCGGTGATATGCTATCCTATTCACGTGGCAGGACCTTTGGTCGAGAATACAGAGAAATTGAGTTGTGAGTGAGAAGAAGTGGGAATGGGAGAAAGCACGAGAAGCTACCACGTGTCAAGAAAAAGAGTTATTTGATCCCTCAATGACTAATGGTCGAGTGGGACATAAATAGTCTAGTTCAGACCCCTCTTATGAAAAAAAGAGGGTTGGTGTTCACTGCAGCATTGGTATGCGCTATCGAAAGCATTGGATGGATGCCCGGGCATTGAGAAGGAAGGATGCTTTCAGAGGCAAAAGGCCATGGGGAGATCGACGTCTGTGATCCATGGATTTCCGATCGGGAAACCGTATCCAAGCTCCGTAAGTCTGGGAAAAACCCAGTTTTAGTAGTAGTAATAGATGTCATTTTATATATTCAGTTCAGGTGTTCCGCCTCAAACCACACTTAGGAGATGAAAACCCCACTCTACGCGCCAATAGTCAAGTTCGATGGGATGAATTATGACTTGCGGGTATAGAGCATCCTTGACTTTGTCGAATTCGATACACTTGACAAGGATCATGCTTGAATGATGAGCTCAGGAGAAAAAAAGAAGTATTTGTCTAGGAAGTGTGACACTGTGTATGTGAAGTCTTGGGTCTGGTCTACTGTTGTTCCCTGGAATATCAATTAAGTGCTGCATCATCCTAATGCCAAAGGGATGTTGGAATCTCTTATGTCTTCATATTCACTAGTTAGGAATACCTCCAAGATCTTGCAGTTTCAGGCTGAAATCGTTTACATAAGACTCAATGGTTGCCTCAGTATTACCCCACTATAAGAGAGCCTTCAAGAAGGCTACACAGTTGCACTTCTAATGCATAGATCAGTTTCAGGCATAGACCGTAGTTGAACTTCTTGGTGGTTCATCCATATGATGTCGCATGGAGGTCTGTCTTCCCGGATGGGAATTTATCAAGGCTTGCTAGCTCATAGGGTCTACTTTAGATAGACCCGAATTCCCTCATCTCGGGATTTTTCGTGATGAAGCCTCCAAGAGTCCAAATATAATATATAGTCAGAAGTCTAGCTTCCTTCTGGACAAGAGGAGGATTTCCGTGAAGCATAGTTGAGTGGATTGCTTAACAAAGGATATAGTTAGTGTGTTTTAAACCCTGAAAGATCTCTAGTGCATGCTCGAGATGTAGAAGTGAGTTTTTCTGGGAGCGAATCTATGGCTGACAATCAATCGAAGAGCGAGCGATTTGACACAGAAAGGTGACAAGGTGGAAAACGAGGGGATTGGTTCTCTAATAGGTGAAAATGATTCCCGGATGAAACTTTGAAGGCTTCCAAGGTGTGTCTTACACAATCTTATCATGGGATCAACGATCAAAGTGTGCTGAACTGCTACTATCTTATTTGAACAGGAGTCTGATCTTAAGTTCCGACATCGGGTGAGGATCGAGTACGTTTCACTTAGCTAGAGGTTGGATACTACATGTTTAACGAACTGTTGTTTACAATTCTTATTCTTAAAGAAAATTGAAGATGTAGTAGATCATGTCACTGCTATGCTGCTAAGACGGACTTGGTTATGAGTTCTCTATCTTTGGTTCATGTGATCTGTTGTTTTGCAGGAAATGTTTGCTATCCCAGGTGGATATCAACAGATACTTTTCGGATGTCCGCTTTATTCGTTTGATGGCACTAAGGTAGTATAAGTACCAAGAACTATTAGCTTAGATGACAATGACTATTTTCATTTACAGAGGCTGTTGTTCATATGCTTGTTCTCTTTGTCCCTTGAATTTTGTTTTGCCACTAGGAGTTCATTGATGGGTGATAGTATTTCTGGCTGTTGGGCAACTGCTGGCATATTGACAGAAAAATTAAGCCCTAGACAGAGTTCCAATGGGAAAACATATAGTGTTTGGAAATTTGGGGCCTTGGATGAATCTGTGGTCTCTGTCTTCTTATTTAATGATGCTTACACGAGTAATGAGAATGAACGTTTAGGGACTGTCTTTGCTCTCTTCAACTCAACTGTCAGAAAGGAATCTTCGGTACACTTTTAACGTTCTCCCCTGTATAATAGTCATTCCAGGTTTCCATTTAACATGGAACTTTGTGTTCTGGGCCTTCTTGCAGGGAAATGGATTTTGTTTAAGCATATATTCCGCGGGGCAAATAGTAAAGCTGGGTATCTCAGCTGATTATGGTATCTGCAAAGGAAAAAGAAAAGATGGTTCGGCTTGCACTATGGCTATAAACAAGTACATATCTTCACTATTTTTGCTCAGGTTCACTTGTAATTAGGTCAATGATATGGTCCTTTTCTCTGCAAAGAATTTGGTAAATATTTTGGACATTCCCACTTTTGCTGCGATGGTTAGTTGTTATTTATATTATGCTAGACTTGTGATGGTAAAGTACTAGTAACCCATAGAACCATCAAATTTGCTGCAGAAGTTTAACCAATGTTTTTGTAGCCTACATTACTCGTGGCATGTCTTTTCATTTCTATTTCTACCATGGGAGTTCTTATTGTGTTCTTATTGAAATGTTTGGATGCAAGCATCTACTTGCACCTAAATTTAGAAGAGTATGTTTTGTATACACATCTCATCTTTGCTTCTATTTAGTTGGGACCGAAATAATACAAATTGACGCATGATTGAGCAAGGAGGATCATGACATGCTTTATTCATATATTTTATTGCCCAATTCTTTTGGTAAAGTAAAAAGTGATAACTACTTACTCTCTGGTTTTTCTCAATTAATTGGCATACACCCCTTAATTATTTTTTAAAAGGCACAGACATCCAACATGGTGTCCATCCGAATACCACAAAGATCTATTAATCACATGGATAAATGTACATCAACCATACCTAAAAAAAGCAAGCAACCCTATTTTGCATAAACGATCTCTCATGTTGAAGGAAGGACTGCTCTATTCCTTGCAACCAAAGTGTCCTTGATAAAGGCCATGATTTTGTCACGATAACATGATCGAGAAGTTGATTCACCCAAAGGACTTTGAAATTCTTTCATGTGGTGGAATCCTCCCAATCCAATGCACATTTAGCCATATCCCATAGGCAACATTAAAAGAAAGAATAAATGCTCCACTTCCTCTACATACTATGAACATGTAGGACATGCGGCATCGGTTCGACAGAACAATGTAGCCCTATATACCTTCTTCATCACCTTGATATTTTATGTAACCACACGAAAATGATTTTTTGCGTTAATGACCAGAGGAGTAGATAATGCCTTTTAAACCTTCTTAACCGAGAAACCTCTATCATACCTACAGTTGAGTAGTGGGTATGGCCGACCGGACCCAATTCGATGCTTGACCTGATAAAGCCTGGTTCTGGACTAGCCCGATCATTCAATGGGTTGGGTGGGCTTGGGACTCATTTCTGGCCCATTTGCGCAATCGGACCAAACTCGGGTAACAAGTAGCTCGAACCCGACGTTCGAGGACCGTCCCGCCCATTAGCTCGACTTCCGACCCAACCAAAAACCCGAATCTCGGCCTATTTCCCGAACCAAAAACCCTACATTGTTAAGATATTTATGTTATTTTGTCCTTTTTCCTATATTATTTATTTCTATTGTCCTGTTTATGTAATTTACCTTTAGAGCATTTCTCCTATATAAGAGAGCTCTATGGTTAGAAGGAATTTGACTTTTCCTTTTCCTTCCACATGGTATCAGAGCAACGGTCCTAGACCGGAGCCTGTGTCTTAGAATCCTATCCCCACCAAAACCCTAGCCCTCACGGGCTCATCGCCACCGCCGCGCCTCCGCGGGCTCGCCGCCGCCCAGCCCCCGCAGGCTCACCGTCGTCTAGCCCTCGTGGGCTTGTCGCCGCCTGACCCCCTCCTCGCTTCTTGCGTGCCTAATCCTTTAAGGCTTCACGCGCTCCTCCCTTTGGCTGGACATCACGTCGCCACTGCCCTTGTGTAGTGGGCAGTTTGCTGCCCAGGGTATAACGTGAAGCCCTAGAACATCCTAGTTACCCAAAGGACTCTCCAAAAGAATGGAAGAGGTTGTGGTATGAGTCTACACCCACAACTATCTTCTTGTATGTCAGTGTAGACACTGGTATCTCTTGTTGCTGGCTTAGTCTTGAAGATTGTTGTCATCATGTCCGACAACAAAGTTGAAGTCCCATCCTTGAGTGCCTTCAAAGGTCCGACACCCATTGTCAAAATGGATGGAACCAACTATGAATTGTGGGTCATGCAGTTCATGAGTTTGATGCAATGTAATGGCAAGAAGCACAGTCTCACGACAGAGGAGCCACGTGACAAGACTGGGACAAATACCTCATGGGAGGCGGATGATGCATATGCTCGTGTATGGCTATCTGGGATTGTATCCACAGAGATAGCTAATGATATACTGAGTCAGCCTATGCAAAGGCTATGCGGGACATTCTTGCCGTGACATACTCTCCGACAAAGAATGAGTCGAAGATACTCCAGCTCTAGCATGATATCTTCACATCGAAGCAGAATGGTGTCCTCTTCACACTCTCTATACTTCTTTGAGGGGTATGTTCGAGAAGTTACATGGCTACATACCCTTGACTGCTACCACAGAGCAGCTCAAGGCATACAGAGACTCTGTGATGGCATGAGTATTTCTGGCAGCCTGGATCCGGAATATGATGCAACTCGTGCCCAGATCCTCACGGATGCTACCATACCTTCTATGGAGGAGGCGTATCGCTGATTGAGCATACTGTCTATACCATCTGGGAGTAATTTACAACATCAGACTTCTTCTGCTATGATGGCATCACGTGGTAGAGGCAACCATACATTATATCGTGGCAGGGGAGGTTCCAATCGTGGTAGAGGAGGGGGTGGTCGACCCCGTCAATCATGCATATATTGCTACATGACAAGCCACTATGAGGAAACCTGCTATTCTAAGCATGAGTTTCCTGCGTCAGCCAGAGTTGCAGAGCAGACACAACAGACTGGGAGTCCATCACCTGCATCTGATCAGAGGTTTGACGAGCTTGTAGTACGACTGAGGGAGATCATGCCTGGCACATCTGGATCCACTAGCTCTCCCTCAGGATCCTCAGAGGTTGTTGCCTCAGCATCTGCGTCTACATCAGGTATAGACTACGCTCTTACTAGTTGCTACAGGGCGGACTTATCGGAATGGATCATGGATTCCGACGCATCCCATCATCTCTGTGGTGACAGAGGCCAGTTTAGTTATTTTCGTCCTACTTAGCCTGGACGATCAGTTGTGATAGCAGATGTAACACATTCCCCCATCACTGGTCAGGGGAGGTGCAATTGACTTCTACATTAAGGCTTCCGAATGTTGTATATGCTCCTGAATTTTCTATGAATTTATTATCAATTAGTCAAATCACCAAAGATTTACACTGTCGTACCATATTTGATCCATATGTTCTTTTGTTTCAGGACATACTCACAAGCAATGTGATTGGAACTGGCCGTGAACAAGGAGGCCTTTACAGACTAATGCAGTCTCCGTATACTGGCGTCTCTTCTTCTCTCTGCATTGGATCTGTTTCTCCCTATATGCAGCATCTGTGATTTGGTCATCTTCCTCTGCAAAAGCTGATTCATGTTCTTCCACAGATTTCTCCTCGCTCCACTTTTCAGTGCGAGGCCTGTCAGCTTGGGAAGCATCATCGGTCCACTTTCCAGAGTCGTCAGGGTCCAAGTAGTCATAGTCTGTTTGAGTTGCTCCATTTCTATATTTGGGGTCTTAGTCGTGTCCCAGATCATCAGGGACAAGTTTTATCTTGTTGCGGTTGATGAGTTTTCTAGATTGTCTTGGGTTTTTCTTCTTAAAAACAAGTCTGATGTCAATCCTATTATTCAATCTTTTATTAATGAAATAAAGAACATTTTTTCTGCAAAAGTCAAGTACATACGTTCTAATAATGCACAAGAATTTTGCAGTACTCAGCTCTCTCAATTTCTTAGGTCTCATGGTATCGTGCATTAGACATTATGTGCATATACCTCCCAACAGAATGGGGTGGCTGAAAGGAAACACCGCCATCTTTTGGATGTCACCAGATTCAGAGTCGTGCTCCTCATTCCTATCCGGGAGACGTGGTTCTAACTGCTTGTTATATCGTAAATCGTATGCCTTCTTCGGTGTTAGGGGATAAGATCCCGTTCTTGATTGCGTTTCTCGAGACAGATCTTTTCTCACTTACGCCTCGTGTCTTTGATTCGGTTGCGTTTGTTCATCAACTCTCTCGTGGTCTTGATAAGCTTTCTCCCAGAGCTGTCAAATGTGTGTTCGTTGGGTATTCCGAAACCCAAAAGGGGTATCGCTGTTTTAACCCTGTTTGACGAAGATACTATGTCAGTGCTAATGTCACCTTCTTTGGGTCTATTATGTATTTTTTCCCACAGGTAACATGCTTACTCCTTCGGAGGATGGAGAAGAAATCTATATGCCACTTCCTCCGTCATTACCATGTTCTATTCCATCACCGTCGCCTCCACCTCCACTTCTACCTCCACCACCACCTCCACCATCACCACCTCCACCATCGTCTCACCCAGACCTATAGTGTACCGTAGACAGATACAAGGCCAGGCTGGTTGCTCGTGGATTCACTCAGACTTATGATGTGGATTATCAGGACACTTTTTCTCTTGTAGCGCGTCACTCTACCTTGCGGATTCTTATTGCTGTTGCTGTGGTACGCGATTGGCCACTTTTCCAATTGGATGTGAAGAATGCTTTCTTGTATGGTGATTTGCAGGAAGAGGTTTTACATGCAGCAATCACCTGGGTTTGCTGCTGTGGGGGAGTCTAGTATGGTGTGCCGTATTCATAAGGCTATATATGGCCTTAAGCAGAGTTCGAGGGCTTGGTTTCAGAAGCTCTCAGAATTGATTGAACAAAAGGGATTTGTCAGATCTACTGCAGATCATATTCTCTTTGTAAAGAGAAGCCAGAGAGGTATTGTAGTCATATTGATTTATGTTGATGACATTGTTATCACTGGCAGCGATGAACATGGCATTTAAGCAGCTAAGGATTTCCCTGGAAAGCAGTTTGTTACTAAGGACTTTGGCACGCTTCGGTACATTCTTGGCCTGGAGTTTGCATGAAATCAGCAGGGTATGGTTATAACACAAAGGAAGTACGTTACTGATCTTCTATCTGAGACAGGTATGACAGGATGTAGACCAGCTACTACCCTGATGGATCCTAATGTGAAGCTCCATGATGACGGATCTGAGGAGCTGGACAAGAGATGGTACAAAGAGCTGGTAGGAAATTATTGTATGTTACTATTAGCAGGCCTGATATATCTTTTGCTGTGAGTAAAGCGAGTTAATTTAAGGAGCAACCCGGGCATGCGCACATGGATGCAGTATTCATGATCTTGAGATATCTGAAATCATCTTTAGGGCTAGGTCTTTGTTTAGAAGAGATACGTCTCTCTCAGTTATAGGCTGTGCAGATGCAGATTATGCTGGATGTCCTAAGGATAGGAAGTCTACTTTAGGCTTCATTGTGTTTGTTGGCAGCTCAGTAGTCTCATGGAAGAGCAAGAAACAAATTGTTGTTGCTCGATCTAGTGCGGAATCAGAATATAGGGCAATGGCCTAAGGTAGTACAGAGATGATGTGGGTCAAATCTGTCTTGACTGATTTAACAATTGAAGTGCCTCTTCCTATGCATTTCAAATGCGACAATCAGGCAACCTTGTTTATAGCTAATAATCCAACATTCCATGAAAGGACAAAGCACATTGTGGTGAACTGTCACTACACTCGTGATTTGATCCAAATGGGGCTAATTTCAACATCTTATGTAGCGTCCGGAGACCAGATTGCAGATATGTTTACTAAGCTCTGGCTAGATGTCCTTTTCATCACTGTTGTTCCAAGCTGAGCATGATATATATATATATGTGTGTGTGTGTGTGTGCGCTCCAGCTTGAGGGGGAGTGTTAAGAGATTTATGTTATTTTGTCCTTTATCCTATATTATTTATTTCTATTGTCGTGTTTATGTAATTTACCCTTAGAGCTTTTCTCCTATATAAGAGAGCTCTAGGGTTAGAAAGAATATAACTTTTCCTTTTCCTTCCATCAAAATTTGCATATATTAATGAATTTTCACTTATTTATTCATGGTGTATTGAGTTGTTAGAGTTCTTTACATTGTTTAAGAAGTTTCTAGTGTCTAAATTCTAGATCTAAATCTAAATCAAATCAATTAGACACAAGATTTAAGAGTTAAATTTAATTTTTAGCTTAAGAGTTTTATTTTTTCTTTATTTCGATATATATGTATTGGTTAGTAGTTATTGTTGGAGAAAATGAAATGACTTGTTATTCACGAGACCCTAGGGCTTTCTTAAATAGGAGAAAGGTACCAGGTTAATTACATGAGGGATACATAAAGAAAATGAAATAAGCAATAACCATAAAATGTTACAACTATCTCAACACTCACTCTCAAACTAGAGCATATATGTATATCATGCTCAGCTTGGAACAACATATGTGGAAAGGGCATCTAATAAGGGATTTGGTGAATATATCTGCAGTCGATCTCCAATAGAGATATGAAAGGTGGATATAATCCCCTTCTGGACCATATCTCTATTATAGTGACAATCCACCTCTATATGCTTTTTTATGTTCATGGAATGCAGGATTACTTGCAATAAACGTGCTGCCTGATTGTCACATTGAAGCTGCATAGGAAGAGGTACATCAACTACAAGATCATTCAAAACCGACCTCACTCACATCATCTCTGTGCTTCCCTAAGCCATGTCCCTGTATTCAGACTCTACACTGGATTTAGTGTCACGACTCCAATTCCGAGTCGTCGTCCGGATCTGGTTACTCAATAATAACTTATTCAACAATCACAACTAACATCCAGAAAGAAATTGCAATTGAAAAATACTAATTAGGAAGTATTTCAACACTTCTTCCATTTACAAAATAAAGTTTACATGGTACATTGTTCCACTATAATTAATTACATGTACATTAGTTGGAAAGGAAATACATAACAAGATTACCAACTACCTTATATAGTAAAGCTACTGTGGATGGCTAGATGACTATTATTATTAGTTGGTTGGATCATTAAAGTCCTTGCGATGGCTCACCGACATCTGTTAGGTTTCCATAAGTCATATGATGAAGATTAGCGATTGCTAAGTAACAAAAAAAGGAAAAGTAAACAAGTAGTGTAGTTTAGCACAACTTATTATTCCAGAAAGTTTCATTTTTTCTCATTAGTTTATGCCCTATTCCTTCTATTGCACGCTAGGTATTAGTCTAGGGGAACCCCACCACTCATAGATTCCAAAGCTGTAATGAAAGAAAAGAAGAAATTGACTATAAATATAACATTAAGCATATTAGAATATGTTTGCTTTTAAAAAAGTAAAAAAATTAAAAAGAAAAAAAGCTCAATGTAAAAGTCGGCCGACTAGGCCGATTAGTCGGGTTGACCGACTAGGCCTAATCGAGTCGGCTACCCCCGACTCCACTAGTTGGCTTAGTCGGCCAAATTTTACAACAATGATTTCTCTTATGCTTGTAATACTTTTCTACTAATGTGCTTGGTTTAATATACTGACTCGCTACTTCGTGGACTTCCTAACCTGTGGAAATTTCATTACTTGGAAGGGATACTAAGATTTGGGTTTTGAGGCATATGCCACCCAATTCTCTCTCCATCAATGTTGCTGTAGATTTTCGTAGAAACCAAAGTCTACGGTTCTTCCTTTTAGTTCTCTCTAACATTTGCATTGCAATTTTTTTTCAGACAACAGGGTATGTACTGCAAATATCATGCATCGGTAAGATGATAGCTGAGTCTTAGCTGATCCTCTATTTTAGTTTGCCCTAATCACTACTTTTTTTTGGATAAATATGTAACAGGGGGCAGCACAGAGATATCATACTAAGCGTACGGAACTGAAAGGAGGGTGCGCATTTGCTATCATTTTGATTAGTGACTTAATCTTTTATTTCAAATCCGATCAGAATAAATCTTTCTAAAGAAGTATTTGCTAGCTGGGTTGCTAGATGCACTTCTTAGGGCATCAGGATTTTGTGCTAAACATTCTTATGAGTTATGATTATTTCAGAAACCTAAAAACTGGGTTCAGGCTACAGTCAGAAGGAATATACATGTTTGATCCTCATAAAGATGGATTGTGTTCAAGAAAAGCTGGCAAACCTCTACAGGTTCTGTCAGTGGATGGACTGAAAAAAGTTCTTAGGTTTGTGTAAATTCCTGTATTTTAAATCGTTCTATTTCCAAAAGTTAGTATAGGAGCCATGCCAATATTTGTTATGTGGCTGCTACATAGGAAGCTTGAATAAAAGTTCTATCATATGTGAGTATTGCTTATATATTACTGTCTTGCATTTGTTATCTAAAAGCTGCCTGATTTCTTCTTATTGTTCATTAACAATTTGTATGGGATGGGAAACCACTACCAAAATTTTGCCTGTTCTAGACAGGATTTATACACTCCTTGAACTTTTTTAAAACTCACTTTGCAACTTTCTATACGTGCACTTCCGTTTCATTTGTCATTATTGCATCACACTTTTCATGATAAGACTGGAAATGCAAATAAAGAGACTTGCCCTGTGAAAAAATCAAAGAGTATCTCCTAATACAAGTAATGCGCATATTATTAAGGGATTTTTACATGTGTCCTCCTGAGTTCTCGTAGTCGCATGTATACCCCTATTTTTTGCAATAGCACATCTTCCTTTACCTTCTTGCATCATTAATTGTTGTACTATTTTGTTAGTTGATTGTCTATTAATATAAACTTGACCAAGATTTGTCTAAATCAAAGTATGGTTAAGGAAATATCTATCCTCCCCTCCAACCATCCTCCGACTCCTCCCTCTGCTTCTTCGTCACTTCTCCTTCAATGGATGGCTGCGACAGGGAGGCTTGTGATGGAGGGCTTTGGGCAGACTGCAGAGGAGGTTGCCTGGTGGGGGGGGTGGTGTGGAGGGAGCTGAATGATGGAGGGGGCTTTCGGTGAAGGAGGTCTAGTCAAGGGTAGAGGATGATGGGGGAGGCGGTGTGAGTGGGGACAAAGGAGGTTGGGACAAGATTGGAGGAGGGGGGCATAGATATGAAGGAATAAGATGGGGAAGGAGAAAGAAGAATAGATAATTACACTCGTGCCCCTATCTATTTTTCACCACTCTCTATTCTTTCGATGACACTTGTACCTTTAAGTTAACATCCTCCACTTGGGAGGAGAGTGGACGGCTATTAACCCGAGGGGATAACGGTTAATGGTGTAAGAAGGAGAAGGTAGATGCACAAGTGCTATTGCAAAAAAGGGTACAAGTGTCGTTGTGAAAACTCGGAAGGACATGTGTGAAAATTCCTATTATTAAAATCTTAAAACAAGATTAAAGTGTAACGTGGAAAGTACAAACTTGTTGATAAAGAGCTATTTTTTTTGTAAACTAGGTATAAAGTACGTTGATTTTTTTAAAAATATATGGACAGTTGGGAGGGAAAAAAATATAAAAACATTCTTAAACGGCAGGAAGTTTAATTAGTGGAAGGATGCACAGGAAATTAAATTGTGTTAATTATTGCTATAAAGAAGCTTTTTATATTTGATGGTGGAGTTGGATTTAAGAATGTTATGTTATGTTTCTTAAAGTCGCCTGGGGTTGGATAACCTATAGGGTAAGTTTATCGAAAATAAACTTACCATATGGATGATTAAAGATGGATATCCATGGGTAATGGAGGATAAGGTCATGATGTGACATTGATATGGCATGAACGATTGAGTTATGTGGCGTTTACTTGTTGGTCTTAAATTTCTTATTTAAAGGATCATGTTATGTGATAAGCGTCAATGTATCATCATAGTAAGGTGATCTTTTACAGTGCAAGGTCTGGTATTCGACCATTAGACAACTCAAGTGAGATTATGATGTGTTTTAATATGAGGTGAATGATTGAGTTATCATGTGGTAGGTGGTGGCTTTGATTTTTGTATGTGTGTTGGTTACATGGAATTTTATTTGTTGGAACTTGGAAGAGATGAGTTGTGGTATGGCCCTCAAGACGTTCATCTTTCATTTGAGAGGATAACCTTGTGTTTAACCCCCAAAGGAGATCAGACCTCGAGGCGTTCCGCCTCGAGGCGTTTGAGGCGTTTTGGCTTTTTGAAGCATTTTTTAATGATTTTCTTGATAGTTTGAGAAGCTTACAAATGTCTCATTGTTTAGGATAATGATTATACAAGATAAATGACTAAATCTAATGTTTCTTTCGTGTCCATAACTTCATATTTACTATTAATTATGTCCAGCTATTTCGACAAACTCTTACTATTTCACTCTTAATATGTGAATTCATAAATATCAAATCCAATAGTACTCGTAAAATCAACGAGCATTGTAATATATCAAGCTAAACAAAATGGATAGGCTTCACAATTTCTCATACTGTCATATATTACATACTAGACACATAACATAAATTTCTTCGACTATATTTAATCATACTTTTAATTAGAACAATATTTCAAAGATTTGCTTGAAATGGATAGGATTCACAGTTTTTCATGCGGCTATATATTATATGTTAGACACATAACATAAATTTCTTTAACATATATTTAATCGTATTTTTAATTACAACAACATTTCAAAGATTTGCTCGAAATGGATATCATTCACGGTTTCTCATGTGGCTATATATTATATGTTGGATATAACATAAATTTCATCAACGTGTGTTTAATCGTAATTTCAAAGATAAATGTGTATTGTTTAATTATTTCAAAACATTTATTTTTTTGAAGTCAAGGCAAGAAAGAAACACTCGGAGGTTTCCGCCCCAAGAATGTATTAAAATCTCAATTTAAAAATACAATAAGGCGACTAAGAGAGCCACGAGTCTAACAAACCAAACACATGGATGTATTTCACAACATTTATTGACAATGAATTCCTTTTTGATTTGATGAAAATGTGAAGAAAGGGATATGGTGTTTTCTATCTTATATTTTAGGGTTCTAATCTCTATTATTTCATCATATATTATAGTCTTAAGTATTATATGTTGGGCAGAGAACGTATAATTACATTGACATATATATAAATATAGTTTTATGCATATTTTTCTCTATAAGCCTCGATTCCAATGAAAACGCCTTGTTCCGCCTTTCGTTTTTTCAAACCTTGGTCTTAAATGTCGATTTCATGAAATCAATATATTATCAACATGTCGGTTGAATCGTCAACAATCATGGAATTAGCTATATAGTTTGATTTTTTGACAAGTAATGATTTCAATGCTCTTTAATCAATAAAAAAAGAGAGAAATATACATTATTTGCTAAAATAGACATTTGTATTCAAGTTTTCTAGTAATATCGCATAATCACCGCACAAGCTGATAAGCAGTGTCGAGTAAGGCATGCAATTAGAAGTTTAATCACGCGGAATGCATAAATAAGGTAAATCACAAATAAAAAAGTCTCATATACTCAAAATTCGAAATATTCCGATACAATAATAAGAATACTTACCACGCAAATAAGTTGCAGAAAATTTAGCGAAAGTTAGAATTAAGACCCAATTAAACATCAAAGAATTCTAAATAAAAAAATCTATATAGAACACATGCACAACAAATACTATATTAACCATATATCATGAACTTGTTGAGAATCTTGAGATGCCTTGAATGGTAACTCGTATGTTCAACCACGCATTATAGAACTTGTGCAACCTCCTCGAATGCTGGCAAGAAAAGCTTTCCGTCTAGATGGGGTCTTACCGCCTGGTTAGCGAGCTTGTTGAGTGAAGGGGGAGGGGGGATGCCCTCTACTCGTGACGACTGGAGGTCAATGTCCCAAAATGAAATAATAATTAAGTTTAAAGGTTCATTTTAAAATTGATGGTCATGTAATCATTTTCTTTGGGAATTGAGGCTAATGTTTGCATGTATAATATATATTATGACCTATATGTTTACTTGAAAGGCAACTCAGGAAGTATACGACAAACTAGGAAATGAATCGTCCAAATCGATCTCATTTCCCTTAAAAAATTGAAGGGAATTTCTTTTGCTGGCCATATATCGCTGATGCCTTAGAGAAAGTGGCATGACCCTTTTTGATTTTACTAATCTGGCAATAGTGACATATCAGTGATATATCCATGGAAGGTCGTATCGACGATATATCGTTCGATATATCAATATCGAGATGAGACCGATATGGCAATATATCCTCCTTTTCAGGCATTTCCTTCACAAAAGTCCGTCGATATGGGCGATACTTCGGCGATATATCGCCAAAATATCGTATCGATACGATATCGAAATCGATATGACCTTCCATGAATATATCGCCCATCTGTAGTGATTTTGATGCTTTAGTTTTAGTGATGTGCTATTTTGTTTGCATACGCGTTATACCAAAACATAACTATTTCTCCTTTTTTTGAGAAGGCAAAGGAAGATTGCTTGAGGAGACTAGTCATTCAAATTTTATTATTTATCTAAAGTAGGTAAGGCCACCTTATCTTGCCAACATGGTTTAACTAATCGAGTTGAAAGATTTGACTATTTTCTACGCTGGCTATCGGGTACCTAATACAAACTCACAAGGGGGGATTTGGACCTTGGTCTTTTGGGTGGTAGACACATTGCACTACCCCTAAACTATTGAAGTGGGTTTAAGCAAGAATCCATGTAGCTGACCCTACTCAAAGTGGGAGAACGCTCTGCCATTTTTTTTACCATTTTTAGTTCTAACCAATCGAGGTGGGATAGGCAAAGAGCTTGGGAAACCACCACAAAGTAGCAATTTTTGTTGCCTTTTATATGCCACAATGTCTTGATCGAATCTTCCAGGAAACGTCTCCACAATCAATATGTTAACCGAACTCTACATCATTAAATGATTGTAGTTTGTAGGTATGCTTTAGGAATGGGCAAAGAAAATATATAGTCCACATCCTCATCAAATAAGCCATACATTAGACATCTCTCCTATGGATAACTTTTTGTAGATTCATAAACTTTACTCTAGTTGCTTCTTTTGCAACAACCATGCATGCAATCTTCACTTTGAGAGGCACCTTCCCCTTCAGACCTACAGTCAAGGGAGAAATCTTGGTCTGATTTTCTAGATATTTTTCTTAAAGTCTTTATAGGTTGTACACAATTTGATTTCTCCATTGAACCCTGCTCATGCATTCAGACTCCTAAGAGAGGGTCTTAAGCCCTCTATGGGTTCATTTGGTTGCATGGTTGGGCAGGGTTGGGTTGGGTTGGGTTGGGCTGGGTGAATAGTAAACTGTGAGGAGGGGTACCCCTGTGAATAGTACCCCAACCCAACCCAACCCTGCCCAACCCTGCAACCAAACGAACCCTATGATTGATGCATATTGTTAAGAATAGTCATTGTTGCAATATTCAGCCAACTAGATCAACTAGTTAGTTCGAATGTGTTATTTGATGGGATGGTCGAATAGAATAACTCTAATTAACTAATTGGTCGACTAGTGAAAAATAACAATTTTTTTGTTGGTTTTCATGAAGCCATCCGCTTGTTGAGGAGAACAATGGAGGTTTATAGAGCTAAAAGGAAGAACCTCCATATGATTTTTATTGATTTAGAGAAGGCTTATGATTTTGTCCCACGTGAGATATTGTTGAGAGTTTTGTAGAAAAGACAAGTACATGTTCTATACATTAACTTATAAAAGATATGTATGATATGGCTTCATCTTGCGTAAGGATACAATCTGGGAAGATTGATTATTTTGACATCAACATTGGTTTGCATCAAGGTTAAGTTTTGAGTCCATTCCTTTTTACTTTGATTATGAACGAGTTGATAAGTCACATTCAGGATGAGATACCTTGGTGTATGTTATTCACTGATGATATCGTGTTCATTGATGAGACTAGAGATGGAGTGAGAAGCTTGAGTTCTGGAGATATGCATTGGAGCTAAAGGATTTTGTATTAGCAGGGCTAAGATTGAATATATAGAGTGCACTTTTGATGGAAGCAATAGTGAAGGAATCGAGGTGAAAGTTGGCGACGATAGTATTCAGAAAAGATATTCTTTTAGATACGTGGGATCTATTTTGCAACATGATGGGGAAATTGATGGAGATGTTACTAATAAAATAAATGCAGGTTGGCTAAAGTGGAGATGAGCCTCTATTGTTCTCTATGATAAGAATTTTTCTTTGAAAATCAAAGGAAATCTTTACAGAGCAACCGTGAGACCTGCTATGCTCTATGGATCTGAATGTTGGCATGCTAACCATAGACATGTGCAGAGAATGGCAGTAGCATAAATGAAAATGCTAAGGTTTATGTGTGAACACACACGTAAAGTTCGGATTTAGAATGATGCAATCAGAAGAAAAGTTGGTGTAGCTCCGATCGAGGATAAGATGCGAGAAAATCGCTTAAGGTGGTTTGGCCATTTGCAAAGGAGGCCAATTGATGCGTCGGTGAGGAAATGCGACTTTTGGGATGTTGAGTCGGCTAAGAGAGGGCGAGTAAGGCCTAAGAAGTGTTGGAATGAGACTATACGAAGGGATCTTAGTTTGTTGGATGTAAGCTCAGGAATGCCCTACGATAGATCTGAATGAAGGCAAAGAATCCATATAGCTGATCTTACTTGTAGGAAAAGGCTTTGTTAATTGTTGATTTTCACACTTTATTTTAATATAAAGTAAAAGTTAGATATACCCAATTTAGTTGTAATTCATCTGGTTGTTTTATTTTATTTACTAATGACTATACATGTGTATATATATGGTTATATGTATTATATCTAATTTTTACATTTTAAAATTACCTAATCAAATATTTTTGGGTTAATCACACAAATACCATCCTTCCAAATGAATATTTAATACCAACTTCTATGATACTAAGAACATCGAAGGCTTGAGTTACTGTAATTAGAGAGTGGAGTCTATGTAAAGGGCCATCTAACACAAGTTTTAATGTGAGTAATTAATATATGATTAGTTAGTATATGTACCTTTGTTCCCACTCAATTTCTTGATATATCATTATCTTGACTCCAACCCTTCTTTCCATCCTACTCACCATCAAGACCTAAGATACATTTTTTATAAAACGAAAAGGGAGAAACATGCTTAGGGCCCATCCCAAATATATTAAAGAATTTGGAAAAATACCAGGGTTACCTTATAAAAGCCAGGACTTGAGAAGAGTCCTAGCAAGATGAATTACATTCTCCACATAGAAATGATCAGATGTAAAAAATAACCTTGTTTCGAGAGAGGCAAATCGGCCAGATAGCCGCAATGGGATGGGGCCTTTGTTTAAAGGCACATGAACTTCCATCAAAAATAGTCCTAAAGTGTCTCAAGATTGCTCGTATGAATCTATCGGATTTCCAAGTTCTACCAAACATGTTTTATCTTCTTGTAAAATATGTGGTCAGTGGAATCCATCACACCATCACAAAGCAAGAATCCGTCATTGCCACCCCCAAAGATCCTTGCTCAACGATCTCTCGCTAAGATTCACCCTCTACACATCAACAATAAGAAGACTAACACGAGAAGGCACTCTCATTTCTCCAATAAATCTGCAATCATAAACAAGATTCCTAGGAGTCTGTTCATAAGGCTTATCTATGCATTTGTAAGCTCGTTTCACTGAGAATTCGCTGTCTCTTCACCTCCAATGGTCCCTCCCCCTGGGGACATCAAAAAAGTTTAGAGCATCCTTAAGGTCCATGAACTCCACCACACTCTGATCGGAAAACTCGAAACGGAAAGTCGATACCCTGGTGTTGCCCACCCAACAATCTGCCATGAGAGTATCCCACACAGTGGAGAAAGCATAAAGTTGCAAAAATTGAGATGCTAATGTTCCTTCATCAGTGTAACCATCCATCCAGAATGCAAAAGAGCAACTATCACCAGAACCATTTGGAACAAACCATGAAGTTGTAGTATTAAAGCTCAGATGCCCTTCCAAAAAAACAAAAATGTAAAAAGAATGCATTACGCTAGACTAGCTTGGGTGTAAATGCCATAGATTCCATGAATGAGACCGCAACATTCCTCACTGTCACCCTAAATCCTAACAATCCACTTCAAAAGTAAAGCTTTATTAATGGTTTCCAACCTGGAGACCCCAAGGCCTCCCTCCTCTTTGGGAAGTGTGATTGTATCCCAATCTATTAGATAAACACCTGAAGTGTCCAGAACATATTTACCCAAAAGAATTTTTGCATAATCAGCTCAAGCTGGCGAGGAACTCTAACTTGAAGGAGTCTAGATGACATAAAGAAGACCGGGATCATGGCAAGGAGTGCCTTGACGGGCATCGGGCAACCCTGAGAGAGCAAAGAGGCCTTCCACATAGCTAATTTTCTCTACAGCTTCTCAAT
Organism: Ottelia alismoides; assembly: GCA_037367405.1. Lineage (NCBI taxonomy): Eukaryota > Viridiplantae > Streptophyta > Magnoliopsida > Alismatales > Hydrocharitaceae > Ottelia > Ottelia alismoides. Next base: position 109,609 of record JAZKJV010008327.1, on the reverse strand, counting down.
GATGAATAGCCAGTCCAGTGTCCTAATCCTACCACAAGTTAATGGCAACTCAAGGTAGCGGATAGGGAGGCACGTCGTTCCCAACTCTTCACTGTATGTTGAGGCATCCCCATCTGTCATAACAAAAGTGATACCTGTTGACTTGTTTCTGTTAAATTTGCGACCAGAAAACTCCCTAGAAATCTCAAGGATCGTGGCCATGCCCAACGCTTCCTCCTTCTCTCCCTCAATGAAGAAAATAGTATCATCTGCATAGTGAATTAACGGAATGGAGATATCCCAAGTGAGTATCCTACAATTATCTCATTCTGGGTCTCATGTTCCACCATACAAAGCTAATACAATTGCCAAGACAAATAACATCAGGGCTAAGGGACAACCTTGCCAACCCCTCGTTGCAAGCTGAAGTCAATCCATTATATTCTTTTAGGACTTGAGTTTGAACCTTAGTTACCTTACAATTACCTTTGGGGGGGTGGGGTGTAATAGGAGAGTTTTGCTTTACATTTGATCGGGATCTCCTTAAGGAGACCCATTTTCATCTCTTTATAAAAGGGCTCAGTTTGGCTCCGTCCTCCTTTTTAGGCAGCTCATATGGTACGAAGTTATTCCTTTTTATTTTTTCAAGGTCCATATATATGAGAGACGCTGATTTTCTGAGTATTCATAGGAAATGTCTATTTCGAGGTCTAAGTATGGGAAAATCTCATATTCAAATTTCTATATAGGAGAGTGCTAACCTTTGCTTGTCCCTTAGTGATAGTTGGGGCCATCTTCCATTTAAGAGGCAAGTTATAGGCTAGATAAATTTGTCCTTATATGACAGACACTCTTTGAGAGTGAATGGTCCTTGATTAGAATGCATGATCATTTCTTTCTACTTAATTGCAAGACAGATCATTATTCCACACTCCAACTCTTTAGTTTATCCTATACACTAGCATGACCTTAAATACATCTCATCATCATCAATAATAATAGAGATGTTGATCGAGGTGGGCCGTGTCATGTATTCTGTGCATGTTTGGGAGATATTATTCTTTAAGCCTTGCATGTTCCAACATGGAAGGAAGTATTAAGAATATAAAATTCAGATAACTTGGTATTCAGATCTTGTCAAAATCATTCAACTTTCTTTTACCATGTGCTATATTCTGTATAAAGTCTCACATCTCATACTAAAAGAGCTGTGTATGGGTAGGACCTATAAATAGGGTCTTGTATTATAGGTTTCAATGAGAAGAATCAATGAAGAAATACAGCTATTATGTTGTTTCTCTTGTGGAGTTGGATGATCGTCGCAAGCATCTCGAACCACGTAAATCCATATTTTGATGTTGTGCTGTCCTACTTATTTTAGATTATTGTTTTCAATACATACTATGAAGTCCTCTAATTGTTGAAATAAAATAAAACCAAAAGCATGCAGCCTCATGTCTACTCTTTCCTTCTGAATGCTCACAAAGCACATATAATTTTGGATAAATGCCAGTCAACACACCTCTTCTAGACCAACACAGTCCATCAAAAAATGATAATCAAGCGAAGCTTGGACGGGCCTCTTATGGAGGTCCTATTTTTCATTAAAAAGAAATGATAAATAACTTAATGGCTAAAACATCTCCAAATAAAAGCTCACGTCCATGGAATCATTGTTAGAGCTTCCTTGCAAATGGCAAGTGCCCTTTCTAGAATTCATACCCTATCTTGCAATGAACTTTCTAGAGTAAATTACATAATACGTCCTCAAACATGGGGCATGTATCAAATAAGGTCCCGGAAAATGAAATGTATCAAATAGATCCCCAAATAAGGGGTAGGTATCAATAAGGTCTCAAAAACAAAGCATATCATAACAAGTCTCAAAATATGGGGTTGGTATCAAACAAGGTCCCAAATATGGAATAAATATCAATGAGAATGGAAATATTTGGAACTTTATTTTATACCAACCCCATATTTGGGGAGCTATTATGATACATTTCGTTTTGAGTCATTATTTGATACTTGCCCCATATTTGGGGACCGAGTACGATACATTTCATTTTCTGGAACCTTATTTGATAGATGTCCCATATTTGAGGACCTATTATGATGCAAACGGGGATTCGACGTCGACAAAAATGATAATTTTTTGTATGGTGGATTTTTTGTAGAAGAAAAGAGAGGGGTTGAGAAGAAGAACTCGTCGGGAATACGAGAGGTTGAAGGAGGAGAACCGCGGAGATCGCGTGGAGAGAGGAGAGAAAATAGAGAGGGAGATAAAATCTCAATTTTGATTAATACTTGACTGCCTAAAAACATTGGACTACCATCTCTTTATATAGGAGAGATGGGGTTACAAAAATAGAAATTAATTTAAATTGGACAACAAACTTATCATAATTTGACTCTGACAAATTTAAAATTCAAATTGAGCTCTAATTACCCTAATTAGACTCTAACTAATTAATTGACCAAAATTAAATCTACGAATAAATGTTGAGATCACAGGCGATCTCAATTATTTAATTAGACAATTACGACAACTTAAAAACGTAAATAAAATTGACAATATTTGGCCCTATATTTGGGTCCCACGCTGCATCAACTATCCTCCGCTTTAAAAATTCGTCTCCCGACGAATTGCTGAATCTGCAGGCTTGGAGGTCGATCCGGCATGCTCAGTCATTGTCTGGAAGAATAAGTGTGGAGCGAACGACGGAACCCATACGCGGGCGTAGATGCCGCGGTCGTCGTGGTCGAAGAACAGGTGCGGCGCGAACGGCGACGTTTTCTGGATTGTGGTTTCTTCCTTGTGGAGGCCGAAGAATTGATGGGGCATGAAAAATATGGCCTTCGGAGCATCCATAGCGAAGTAATAACACAAGGAGAGGAGAAGAGGAGATGTGTCCAAGGAATGAAGCCATGGAGTCCTTAAATAGGGAAAACCCAAGGTCCTATTCCTATTTGGATAAGGAGTATCCCCATATTTCTGCTTTACAGTCTTTTCTTTAAATATTTGCGCCGCCAGGGGCTTGGGCGCAATTTTCGCACCTCTTCATTCCTATTCCCTTTGGCCTGTCGGCAAATAGGAGGTTTAGGGGTTATTTTATTGCAATTTTCCCCAATTGATTTTTCAGCCCTAAATCTCGGCAGTTTGGTTCTCCCCATATGAAAAGCCCGTGCTAGGGTTCCTGACTTCCTCCACAAAAGGCGGCGGGGTGCGGGATGGGAGAGGACGAGGACGATGCGGTGGCGCGGGGGGCGGCAGCGAAGTGACTGGCGCTGGAGAGGAGGAGGCACTGGCGGGATGCGGGGGTGGCTAGGCGGCAGGCGTGCGGCGGGGAGAAGGGGAAGTGGTGGTAAGAGAGGGAGTCGTGCGGTGTGGACGAGAGGGAGGGTGGCAGCGGGGTAGGCGCAGGAGAGGCGGGGAACGCGTGGGGAAAGGGAGAGAGTCGCGGGGCGGCGAGAAGAAGTTGGGGAAGAGGCGGCGAGCGGGAAGGGGAGGCGAGGGGTGCGGGACTGGGAAGGCGACGACGGTGGGGGTGTCGCAGGGGGCACCGGGAAGGTGCAAGTGGTGGATGGGGGGAAGGCGCGACGTGGAGAGGGGGTTGCTGGGAAGGAGCAGGGGTCGTGGGGAGGGGAGAAGGCGCCGGGGAGGGGACAGGCGGCAGGGCGAGTCGAACCGAGGAGGCGCTACGAGGGGGTGGTGGTGAAAGGCAGTGGTGCCGGTGGGTGGGAACCGGTGGGGAAGGGTGGCGAGAGGAAGATGTCGGGGAGGCGGGCGGGAGGGATGGGGGAGCGGCGGTGCGCGGGGAGGCTGAGACGCGGCTGGTGGGGGTGTCGAGGAAGAGCTGTAGGCTGGAGGGGTTGTACGGGGAATTTTGTGAGTCTGAACATACCTCAACAGCGCTCGGATTGCCCTTTTTTTCTCCCCAAATGGCCTAGACAGGAGTCGTTTCTTCGTTTTTTTTCTAAAACGGTTGGGACAACGGCGGATTCTTCATTGACAGCGAGCTTTTCGTCGTTGACGGTGAGATCTTCGTCGGTTAACACGTCCAACCATCCTTGCACCTTGAGACTTGACAAGAGACGTTTCTGGAACTTCCGTTGACGCGAACGCGCATGCGGCCCATGAGATATGCGGTTGAGATCAAGCTTCAAATGCCAATATGCAACGGGATCGTTGAATCGTAGGAACGATTCAATATCCATGCTCTGATACCAAATGATGCAAACGGGAATTCGACGTCGACAAAAATGATAATTTTTTTATGGTGGATTTTTGGTAGAAGAAAAGCGAGGGGTTGAGAAGAAGAACTCGTCGGGAATACGAGAGGTTGAAGGAGGAGAACCGCGGAGATCGCGTGGAGAGAGGAGAGAAAATAGAGAGGGAGATAAAATCTCAATTTTGATTAATACTTGACTGCCTAAAACCATTGGACTACCATCTCTTTATATAGGAGAGATGGGGTTACAAAAATAGAAATTAATTTAAATTGGACAACAAACTTATCATAATTTGACTCTGACAAATTTAAAATTCAAATTGACCTCTAGTTACCCTAATTAGACTCTAACTAATTAATTGACCAAAATTAAATCTACGAATAAACGTTGAGATCACATGCGATCTCAATTATTTAATTAGACAATTACGACAACTTAAAAACGTAAATAAAATTGACAATATTTGGCCCTATATTTGGGTCCCACGCTGCATCATATTATGTTGTCTACTCAATTTTTTATGCAGTAAAGCTGCTACAACTAAAGTATGGCAGACCCCACCATTGTCACTCACAATCTTCTACATGTATTTATCTATTAAAAATAGTATTCATTACTATGAGATATGGTTGTTTAACTGAATGAATCGAACTTGCCTTAATTGGATCCATGCTTGATAGAAAACTTTTGTTTTGAATGTCGTAGACAGGAGTTAATATGAGCTTTCTCTGAATTGAGCTCGATTTTATTGAGTTTGAGCTTAGTTGAGCCAAGATCTCGGGTTCATCAATTAGTTATATTTTGTTAATGTGAAGGTAAGGGATATATATCACTGAAGATAAAGCTATTGAGTCCTATCCTTTAGATGATTATTCATTTTTCTTGGGAGTACTATAGATATCACATTAACTTATTGTACCCAACGACATTAATGCATAGACATGGAAAGAACTTCTCCTTATGTCCTATATGATACTAAATAGTTAATTTAAGTAAAGAGAAATATGTGTGTTTGGTCGACTAGATTGAGGTGGTTGTAAAATAACAATAAGAAAAGTTTGTCGGTAGGAGTTTATCTCATAACGCTTAGGCTAATCAATCTCATACTAAGATCTCTTAGAGTTTACATAATGAGGTAAAGGATTTATGTTTTGAGTTAAGAAGGGAGTATCTTGAGTTTGATCTACTAAAACCAATGAGTCGAGGTTGAGACTTGAGTCAACTCAATGAGCTTAACCAATATGGGCTCAACTGCCATTAATAAGTAGAGTCCGAATTAAACCCAGCTTCTTTCATGCCCAAGGTTAGAAAAAATGATAGGTGGAATGAGGCATTTTCCTTGGAATCAAGTTGAGGCATAAGCCTCAGTTTACAGAGAAAGATATGCAAACGAATTACAATTAAGTATATGCTAATGAAATTATTTGTTATCTTAATTACAATTAAATATATATGTTTTGAAAAAAAAGTAGATGTTAATGAAATTTTTTGTTATATTACTAACATATAACATATTATAGTTTAATATATTATGAAATGATAGAGTTCTGAACAAAAGATTAACAATCCACATCCTTTTCTAAAATATATTTATTTAATCAAAGAGGAATTCATTGGCTATAAAATCTTTTATGGTGCATAAATATTACAATTAAATGTATCCCGATGGAATTTATATATTATGTAGCTAACATAAAATTTATGATAGTATTTTGAGATGCCTTGAATCCTATCATGATGCAGATAAAATAATCCAATAGTGGAAAATACATTTGACGTTGGAAAATTGTTTGGTGGAAGAAATTTAGAGAGGAGAAATGGAGAAAGAGAAGAACATGTCTGTTGCACGTGATTTTAGAGACGAACCGTGGAGATCTCGTGGAGAGAGATCTCAATTTTTGATATCTTTTGAACTGCTTAAACAAAGGACTACTATTCTCTTTATATAGGAGAGGTGACATTATAGAAATAAAAAAATTTTTGCTTCAATTCTCTCCCGCTTGAAAAATTCGTCTCCTAACGAATTTCTTAATCTATAGGCTCGAGATTTGACAATTTAATTCTAGCTTTCTCCATCTCATGTTGAAAGCAACATATGTGGAACATACAACACAATCCACATGTCTTGGTATGGTGGTTGGAAACGTCAACTTCATGTTGGAGGAACATATGTGGTGCAAAAGGTGGTGTCCACGCGGATGTCGCTCCCTTGACGTGGTGCTTGAAGAATTAATGGGGCAGCTTCATCTCAGGCACCATGGAATTTGAAGAAGCCATAGTGTATGAATGGCACAAGTCTATGATGAGAGGAGATGTGGGTAATGTACTAGACCATATGGTCCTTATATAACTGATTCCCACATTCTTAGTTCTAATTGGAGAAGGCGGCAATCCCAATTTCTTTTCCTCAGCACCTCTTTTTAAATATTCTCTCTCTAGGGGGTTGAAGTGTAATTTTTCTATCCCTTCACTTAAAATAGATTTCACCCATGTTCTTTGTTAAACTCTGCCCTTTAAATAGATATTGGGGAGAAGTCTCCTTGTAATTTCCCAAATCAATCTCATGTCCTTAAAGTGATGGGATACGAATCTCCATTGGAAGGCATCTCCCTCCCTCACGAAAACCTTTGCTAGGGTTTGCTTGCTCCCAAACCAACGATGACAGCATGAGATTCGGTGACACCCGTGCGAACGATGCGTTCGGCGACAACAATGGCCCAGCTTCAAGCATGCATGGTAGCAACGGAGGTCGCGAGTGTCGCGTGCGAGGTGGTCGCGGTCATGCGAGCAGTGAAGTAGGAAGAGAAGGCACCAATGGCGGTGACGATCTTGAGGGAAGAGGAAGGCATGATCATGGCGGCGATGTGGAGCCCCATAGCGACAACGATGGTTACTTTGGCAGAGGAGCTGGGGTTTGTCGAAGGTTTGGCGATGATGGTGATGCTTCCGACCACTGCGGTGACGATGAACCTTGGTGCTGCAGATCGATGGTGGTATCGATGGTTGGGGAGGGTATGGATGTGGTTGTGATAGGGTTGTAGATGGATGGTTGGATGTCGTCGGAGGCGCTGTCAGTCTTGGAGGAGCTGCCATGGGGGGTGACTCCGATCCTCTTGGACAACAACAATGGGAGTGACTAGATATAGGTCTTTGTGTTTTTCAACGTAGAAGATCTCTATTACTTCCTGGACATCAACCACTGATGAGAAAATATTGATAACATCGCATTCTTCATCCTCACATTTTTCCTCAATTAGTTTGTCCAACCATGTTTGTGCCTTGATGCTTGATATGTCATTGCTTGAACTTCTTCGATTGAACCCTAGAGAGTACATTGTTGAGAAGAGGAACTAATGAGATGTTTATTCCATAGAGCTAGGATCTCTTATATAGAGAGAAAACCCTAGAGAGTACAAGAGTTACGGAATCCAAAGGGTCACGAGGGGTTACGAAACTCGAAGGGTCATAGAGGGTTACGGAACCCGAAGTGTCACGTGGGGTTACGAAACTCGAAGGGTTACAAACATAAATGTAAATATAATAACTCTAACACTCCCTCTCAAGCTGGAGCTGAGGTAGTTGTAGCTTGTAACAAAAAAAAGGTATACACCACATCTTCACACTATGCATCATAAGAACTTAGTTCGCTGCTGGTAGAAGACCTCGCTCAAGGACGGGTCTGCAGCTTTTAGATCACCAGAACTTATTATGTCATGCCTGTAGGGTCGTTGTGATATCAGGTCACCGGAACATATCGTTGTTGTGCCTGCAGGTCACCGGAACATATCTCTGTCGTGCTTGGAGAAGAATCGCCGTAGAAGAAGTCCAACACATAGTAGAAGTCGGGTCGTAAAGGAAGAAGTATACACCCTGACGAAATAGTTGATGCTCGGTGAATACAGATGATCTGAGTAGTAGTCTAAAGTGTCGGTTTATCAGTCGTGTTAGGGCAACAAATCCGGAAGAATCATCTCTGCCCCCCCTTTCTCCCATACCTGATAGAATAAAGAGTATGAAACATCAAGTTGGAAGAAACAAAAAGTTGGGAGAAACAAGTCGTGGTGAAACATGAGCTATTGGAGAGGGTGGGGCTCCAGGCGATGTCGACGATGCAGGAGGTGCGACTGGAGCTGCTAGAGCCTTGGGCAACGCTTTAGGCGCCGTTGGAGGTGGCAACTGGTGCTGTTGGGGACTCGAACTGCCTTGCGTGAGACCAACGAATCCACAAGCGACACAGGAGGTCCAACCCTCTCTCCTTGTCGGCGGAGAGAGGGCTGGTGGTGGCGGTGGATTTAGGGTATTAGGTTTCGATCTAGGACCGTTGATACCATGTTGAGAAGAGGAACTAATGAGATGTTTATTCCATAGAGGTAGGGTCTCTTATATATAGAGAAAACCCTATAGAGTACAAGGGTTACAAAATCCAAAGGGTCACGGTGGGTTACGGACTCGAAGGGTCACAGAGGGTTATGGAACCCGAAGGGTCACGAGGGGTTACGAAACTCGAAGGGTTACAAACATAAATGTAAATATAATAACTCTAACAAGTTTGTGCAGCCATGCTTGTGCCTTGGTGCTTGATATACATCATTGCTTGAACTTCTTCAAAAGCAAAAAGTGAACCTTGTCCGAGACAACTCAAATTAAATTGCATTCGCCAATATGCAATCGGATCGTCGGATCATAAGAACCATTCGGTTGCTATGCTCTGATATCGAATGATGAAGATATAATAATCCAACGGTGGAAAAAATACTTTTCACGCTGGGAAATTTATTTGATAGAAAAAATTTAGAGAGGAGACGAGGAAAGAGAAGAACGCACCGGTTGCACAGGATTTTGGAGACGAATCGTGATGATCGTGTGGAGAGAAAGAGAGAGAGTGAGAGATAAATCTTAATTTTTCATATCTTCTGAACTGCTTAAACAAAAGACTACCATCCTCTCTATATAGGAGATGTGACATTACAAAAATAGAAAGAATATAACCTCAAATCAAATAAATTCCTAATTAATTCTAAACGACTCTGATTGACTCAATAACTTAATTTAATATATCATAAATATTGAGATTAAAATCAATCTCAATTTATTTAACACAAATAAATAGACGAATACTGAAAAACCGCAATTCATCAAAATCCCCAAATCCGTGATGGCTTCAATCTGGCTTGACCTGTCAATTTGGGAATAATTGCATCATATCATATCTATTTTACCTGATGCATTACATAGCTCGTTATGTAACCTCTCCCAATACTAGTGCGTGAAGCCCAACATTTTGAAGGGTGGGGGGGGGGGGGGGGTTTCCTTTCCAGATTGTGTTTGCATCCACTGCCACAACTTTGAAACACAACTGACAAGTTAACAATGAACAAGTAAAGTAACTAAACCTAACCATTCCAAAGATAACGTCACTTAGAACAATTCTTAACGATGCAACTAATAGCAAGTTAGTAACAGGCAACAAACAGTTGACTTAAAAACAAACTAACAGTTCTCTTAAAGAAATCCAATTTCCAGTCTAGTGCCTCACGTAACACCTCAGGTAACGCCTCTCTTATTTGAGGTCCGTGCCTATCAAGCCTGAGGTGTGCGCCTCGAGGCATATGCCTTGAACACCTCAAGGTGTGCTTTTTCATACCATGTTCATGACATCCCTACTTAATTCAGATTTCAGACTTAACTGAACACATGAGACGATGCCATGATGCTTCATCTACTCGTGAGAGCATACAAGCTTCAAACAAAGTTTAAAGTTTTAAAGCGAAAGTTGAATAAAATGGAACTGAATATATTTAAAAGTACATGCAAATTGATATGCACAAGCACTAGAAAAATAAAGTTTGAACATGCCGACCATTCACAATATATTGAAAAGTAAATCTACTCTAGAAGGATGCAAGCAGACTGGTACAATGGAAATCCAACAGGATGAAAAATGCTACAGAGCCCTCCAAGCTCAGTCTTCCACAACTACATGTCTTTTCCATTTACAAACTGCTTTTAACATGAGCAATGGAACCACGGCACACTTCTTTGGAATCTATCATAGAGATTTTTCCCAAGGAAGAAAGGACCCTGATAACCTCATGTGTGAATCAAACTATTAGTCTATTACTAAGAAATTCTTAAATAAAATACGAAGAATATGTTGAGATATAAAAAGTGATATTCTAATGTAAAAAAAGTTAACCAAAGATCGAGAGAATGTAAAAATCTTGAATAGAAGTGTAGAAACATGGCACTCTTGAATCTCTAATTTTTTTCCCAAAAGAGAAGATTGGAGTGTTGCAGTTGTGTGTTAACAGACACCGTAGCTAGTGTTATAGTGGATCATCTCATCTGCAGTTCGAGGAATGTCCCTTCTCAGAAGTCAAGCACAATCCATGTCATTGTGTTTATTACATGTAGCATATCCGTGAGTCATCAATTCTAGCTGTCACCCTGAGAAGTTTAAGATTCCTCGGCTCTCTGGCTGGCATCAAGAAGATCTGTGACGATTTAATGTAGTTGTTCTAGTTCAACTTGATAATCTGACCATAGAATGGGATTCTGTATGCTAATCACTTTGGTCGCTTGTGATGTTTCCTTGGATTTTGAACCTCCAGATATCTTCTCCTGTGGCAGAGCAGCAAAAATACATGAGCGAAAGAGATCAAACATATGACTGTCATGACCTGAATGATGTCCGAACTGTTAAGGTGATGTGCCTGGGGAGGTGTTAAAACTGGGACAGCACGGCATGGTTTTGCCGTGTTGTGGTGCTAAGGTGGCATGACAATTCTGGGACATTGGGCGGTATGGGCTGTAATAATGGTGACTCGAAAGGCTGCTGTGGTGTGGCAGCTGGGTTGGCACGGACTGCTCGGGTTTCGTTAAGGACAAAAATTGGTTAGTCCAAGAAGTTAAGGAAGACCAATCTAGGACCACTGCCATAGGTTAAAGTTAGTGTGTAATCAATAGAAAGTGAAAAAACAGAAGTAGCCCAGTGGGATATGGCTGAATCTTTAACACATCAACCTAGATGTCCAATTTCGGTGTGGGAAAGGATTTTTTTACACATCTAATATGGAACTTTTATCTTATGCTGTTGAAGTCAGTGTTTCGATTGCAAATAAGCGCCACCACACAAGTTGGTTATCTAAGAACTGCTATTCCAGCCATTACTAGAACTATATTCCTGGAATTTGTGAATTTCCTATTCCTCGTATAAGCTTTTTACGTCTTTTTTGTTCTGCTGATTACTGTTTTGCTATCTTTCATGAATTGCTTGCAGTGGGGCGAACAAGGTCACATCTAATAAGCAATCACAGGGAATAAGATTTCTTTCTGAAGTGACAGGTGTAGTAGATAGTTCTTACTGTTTCATACTTAAAATATCAGATTATTGCATGTCCTCTCAACTTGATATTTTTTATGTTACCAGCTCATTTGCAGCCGAATAAAGGTAACAGAGGATCCACAGATATGAACAATGTTAGGGCTAATGCAGTTAAAAGGTGAATGCCATGAAATGGCAGAGTTTCTACAATGCATCTAGGCTTTCGTGTTCACTATATGTTGGAATATAGCTAATAATGAATTGTGTTTGAACAGGTCCTCAACCTCCACTATAGCTTCGGTTTTAAGGGAACCTGAGTCTAAAAAACAGAAAGTATGTGAAACTCCTAATCTAATTGAGCTCGACTTTGCCTATTCAGATGAAGAAATGTGAAGTATTCTATCTCGACGAGGATAGTTGAGTTTTTAATGAAGAAAATGTGGCTATTGACTGCTTATGCTGTTTTGCACAAGGAACCTTCAGAGTTTTCACTGCTTCTGGAGAGGCTAACGCACCAAAAACCACAGTTTTATGAGATATTGTCTGTTTCTTCTGGCTATTTTTTTGAGATAAGATTCTGTATATAAAATGTCCGGGATATGTCTGTCCTCAGCTCATCTTCACTATTTATTATTAGGAACTTGCATTTTAGGGATTCTGGATGGACATATATACGAAATGTATCAATTATCTCCATTTCTATCTTCACATAGACATTAAGGATCTCTATTTTTACACGTACAATATAAACATTTACTCCTGTTAGCGCTGATAAAAGAAACTGCAGGGTATTAAAACAGTATTGTTTCATATTAAGAATGCTTAAATAAACAAATAAATATTACATGAAAGTAAAACCTCACTGTTATGCATAAAGCGGAAGAAGAGTGACGTTCCTTTCATAAAACAGCTTCTCCTGATATTTGTTGGGCTTCTAATTGCTTATTGATTGGATTGGAGGCAGATGAAATAACCTGTGACATTTTCTGTCTGGCTTTCTGATTTAAATCATGTATGATCTTAACTTGTGGCATCTTTCATGCATTCTGATTGACATCCTTGCCATTTTCAAAGCAGTTTAGACCTTTTTTTTTGTTTATGAGTATGTTCACACTTGGATCTTCTTTATACATGGATGACCAACACCAGCATGCTTCGAGTCTTTCAAAAACCTCTATACAATACTCTTTTCTCATGAAACTCGACCAAGTTGGGAGAACAAATGAAGATGGGAAAACAAATCAGCTTGTTTTTCTTTCTTTCTTTTATAAACATTATTTTGTGGCTATTCATCATCATCCTCATTTTTAAGCCATCATCTCTTCCTTTTTTTCTTTCAGCCACCTCCGATCGTTTTTATCAGCCTATAATTTTTTCCCAGACCCATCATTTTTCTCTTTACTTGGCAACCCCCCCTTCCTTCTCCATAAGGTTCCTGATGAGGCAGCAACATGGTGATGAGGGGCTCGAGGATTGTGCTGCAGTGTGGGGTGCAACATCGACTATGGACCATTAAGAGCTCGGGGGTGCATTGAGGAATGGCTGTGTGAGGAGATCACCGCATGAAGAGAGGGGTCTTTGCATGTGGGGAAGCACCATTGAGAGGGGGGCTCTTCTTGTTGCGGTTGTTGCTCCTTAGGGTTTCATGTTGGGAGAATCCACCAAGCTTATCGCTACACTCAGGAAGCAGAGGTGTGAGGTGGAGACACATGGCCATCGACGTCGCTTGGGTGCTGGGGTGCTCGTAAGATGCAGACGTGAGAGGAAGCCTAGTGCCAGGAAGCTTTTGTGTGTTGGAGACGAGCGAAGTTGTGTTGGGGCGCGCTAGTGGCCTTCTTGCAACTGAGCGTGAAAGGTCAATGGTTGTGTGGGAGGTGACACCAGAGGTATGCTGGGGACTGCTAGGCTCACATGAGGGAATGCTGGCGGCATGAGGAGCTCCAATTGCCTACTAGGGCTTCAATATCCAAGAACAAGTCACCAAACAATCTTATGGAAAAATTGAATGGCAAGAACACAAAACCGACGTGCTCTGATACTATGTAAAATATATATTAAGTAACAACAACATCAAAGTACAATCTGAAACATGGATTTATTTGGAACCCTACTCCTTGACGAGTGGGACGAAATCATGAGAGAACGCCTCAAAGAACTGGATATTCTATTGAATTCTCTTGATGAGTACTGGGGGTGTGGGGCTTTTTATATAGTCGTACTGACACACCAAAGTCCCATCAAACATGAGGGTGTGGTAATTGGATCCTGGAGAGATCCAATTACTCACCTAAGACATTCTTTAACAGGTATCATGGATGACACACCGAGAAGATGAAAGAGCTCGGGAACCTCATGATGAAGTAGGAGACTATCTCAATGATTGGGGTGCTTGTTTGGGAAGAAATCAAATATTTAAGATTGTATATTATGACGTTTAAAAGAAATCAAAAGAAATCTAGAATAAATATAAACAAATACATAAAAACTCTAGAAACCATCCCCCAAGATATACAAGAAACCGTAGCCTAACACTAAAGAACTCAAAAGGTATTAGAGCAAGAAATATGCAAAATCCCTAGGATATCTGCCTCTAAATGCGTTTAAAATGATGGAAACCATCTTAGGGAAAGCTTTCTCTAAAGCCAAAAAGAAGTTGTAGGCACGATAAAATATAGCGAGATAGAAAACGAATATCAGTGACAATTATCAATATGTGGGGGAGTTGCATTCGAAACTAGAAGTTTTGGTTGTTACCCGTCCATATATACCGGTGATATCTTACATGAGATTGATATATGGTAAAAAACATACATATTAATATCAATATCGATCGATATCTGATGTTGATATATTGTCAATATATAGGCGATAAATCCATGGTAAGAAACATATCATTCGTTGCTTGGTAATGTGTATTCGAACCTGCAAGAAACATGTGTGCCTGCCATTCTGATCGGTCTGTCACGTTGTGGTTGAGTTCCAATTGGTTAGTTCCGAACGGAACTAACCTCCGAAGCCACCGAAGCCACCCAATTGGAACTCACGCTGGCTGAAAAATGGTTAGTTCCTCGTACAGACCTGCTGATAATACTAAATGAGATAGGGATCTCCCTGAGAGATGGACCAACCATAGGTGGATGCCAGCAAGGTGAGATTTGATGGTCTGTCGAAAAGAAGTTTGAGATAATGCCTCCCACATCTCTTTGATCGTCTCCTTGTATAATATACTAGTAGTACTAGACTGATCTACATTGTTAGTCAGCCAGTTCATGACGTGGTAGTTATTGTACAATCGTGATTCATCCTTGTTTTATGCCTTGGGAGGATCTTTTGTGAGAACATGTAGCTTCTCTTATCGCCAATGAACACTTTAAAATCCTGAAATCGAAGTACATCATTCTCTGGACCCTTGAGTTTAATAGAGGTCCCTTGTACCACAATACATGATGTAGATACAAGGGGCTTTATCTTGGTAAGATTAGCGGCAACTGCGATTAGTTGGAAGAAGAGAAATGAGAAAAAAAATCGATAGAGGGCTTATTCAATTTTTAGGAGAGGTGCCCCACTATTGTGCAACACCGCATTGGTGTGCTCAGGTGGTGCCTTTGCACTTTCTTGGATTCATCGAATCTTCTATCGTTTTTAATGTTAGTATTTGCAACCATCAGTGGCTCTGTGATGATCCGGCAACCCTCTTTTGGCACCACCTTCCAGCTATAGGGTCCTCCACATTGCCCATCTAGATGTTGCAATCTCATGTAATATACTCCCCTCATCCATTTAGCTCACTCTGCCTCCTATTTGGTATGTTTGGTGCTGCTATGGACTTCCATCTTCTTCTAACTAATTAGCCTGGTTTCTCATCTGACAGGTGAGTTCATTTCACTTCTCTGCTAGCATGGGAATCTGACTGATGACATTCTAGCATGATCACCCTGTAATTGAATGAGCACTCTCCAATGGCTAATGATTGCAGTTGTATCTCTAGAATCTTGCTGCGGTCCGCTCATCTTAATAGCCTATCCTTTGATATTGCACATTCAGTCATTATGGCTGATTAGTTGCGCGTTCATTTGTTTCTGCTCTGTACTCAACATGCCTTAGGCTGCAGTTTCCTGTCTGCAATGTGTCCGTGGCCTTGCTAGAGTAGCTGTTCCTATCTACTGCTGTCTGTCCTGCTATGGAGAATGCCTGTATGTGGACCCCTAACCATGTTGATTCACCACTTTTCTCTGGCCTTCAACTTACCCTCCTCCAATTTCCCAACTAACCTTTTTCCTGTGTCGAAGTATGGATGCTATCTTTCCCATGGTTTCGCCCGCTATCTTTTAGGATTCTATTCTTAATGATGGTTGGACTCATCGTCATCTTGTGGTTTTTGTTGAAGTTCCTATCCTAAGCAGTCTATGCCCCCATCACGTGTCACAGTTGAGGCTTTCCATTTCCTATCTGCATCCTTTTGGAGTCGATACATTTGCCTTGCTCCGGAAACAGCTTCGGCCACTCTTTTGTTACGTACATGGGATCTATCAGTGCATCGGGATTTATCTTACAGCAGTCTGGTTTCTCATCTTCTTGTCACACAAGTTGTTTACTGCATTACGACCTTCATTCACATAGACATGTCAGGTTAAAGGGATGTCAGAAGATGTATTGAAGTAGGAGCTGCAGGACACTCTGCGAAGCTGCAAATCTAGGACTTCCCCGCTCTTTAATTCGGTCCACTTGACAACTGTCGGGAAAATTACATGGTAGTTGTGTCTCAATCATTCCCCACTTCACTGAGACGCATAAGAAAATTGAAGTGGGCCTTTTGCTGGTCCTCTTGGATTGGGAAGGGGATATGGAGAGGACCACTTCGACATCGGTGTGGCTGTGTCCCCCAAACTTAGGTGGCTTCGGAGGAGAGGAAGTTGTGGTTGAGTTCCAATTGGGTTTGTGGAGGATTCTAGTGCTTTTAGATTATAGGTAAAAGGTATCATTGCACATGGAGGGATGGGGTGCATATTTCCACTCTCCATGTGACAATGGGGACTACTGTCCATGTTTCTTTCCTTTATTTGTCTTGAATGTGCTCTCTTGTTTCATTTGTTTCTGTTTTTCCGTTCTGGTAGATAAGACATAAATATAGTGTACATTCATATTTATTTGTTTTTAGCTGTATTGCATCCTATAGAAGCATTTCTTTCCGCACTGTTAATTAATCATAACAGATAAATATTAACTTCACCTTGAGAAAAGAATGCTTCTACTCTTTAGCAAAGTTCATTTAATTTCATGATGCATTGCAGACGAGGTTTTTGGCTCGACTGTAAGCACTAGAACTTAATCCATTCACGTTGGAAGGTTATTTTTGTTACATGGGTGTTCACGACGAGTGATTTACTCATTCCCATTCATCATAGATCATATCGCGTGACTTGTCCTTTTACTCTTTGTTTTCGTGAATCTGTCTGCATTGCGTCTGCATGTTACTCGGCTTCTGGTTGGTGTCACCGTCCATATTATCTGCTTTTTGTAAAGCATTCTCGTCCTTCATAGCCTGACCTTGTTGTAACTTTAGGTTGCAGTGCTTGTGATCTTTCTTGCTTTGCTTCAGATGCAAGTAACCTTACTAAATTCTTAAGCTCGAAGTACAGTTCCTAACCATTTTTTTAAAGAAGAGGCTGAGCAGTCCATGAGCAGAAATTAGGTAATATCCAACATAAAAGTATTGATATTGCTGTTTATTTATTGCAGCTTGATGACTTTGTAGGGTAGCTAGGGTTTGCCAACAAATTGAGGAGAGAGGGTGAGTCTAGTTGTGATGTCTTTGCTATGTTAGACTTAGCAAGCCAATCAATGGGTCGAAAGGTACATAGTGGTTTAGTTGGCCATGATAGCTTTCTACCAACTGGCATTTTGTTTTTTTTATTGGGAGGTTTGGAAGCTACACCATTCGTCCTCCCTCCATTGCATGGTAGAATTGTTTTCGTTAGGTATTAGTTGATGCCATTTTTTCTTTTTAAAAGTTTGCCGGGAACAAGTGGACAGTCTTAATAATAAGAATGAAGCAATAATATATTATGGAAAAAAGATGTAATCTTCTCAACAGAAATAATAATATTGGGTAAATTGGTGATACCCTCTTGGGGAGACATCTTTATTTTTTTTAATCTTTTTGTGGCATTCTCTTATTACACCTTGGGGATTCACATGTTTTTATTCAAATTTTGCCTCAATTTGAAACTTAGAATTATATCCATCAAGCATATCAAAATTTAATGGTATCATAATTGCTATAATTGACCCCTTTTAAATGAACGGTTTAAAATTGTCTAAATTTGGATGAGAACATGTCACCCAGTGAGTTAAATCCCTTCCTGTGTTATTAAAAAGTGTCTTAGAAAATAGGGATGTAGGTAGTTAAGTTGGCTCTTCTTTGGTGGTAGTCCCATTTAACCTTAATATATTGAGATGTTTCAGAACACGGACGGTGATGCTATATTTTATATTCGTATTTTAATTCTAGAACTTCGCATGACTGATTAAATTTACAAAGTTAGGCTTTAGAGGGGTCTCTTCTTTAAGTTTCAGCCAAATAGTAGCCAACCCTATGATGATCCCCTCAACAATTAGTATTGCCAGAGTACCCATTATTTAGAACTATTCCTTTGTTTATATTGTGAACAATTACTTTAGTTGCAACACATCCTTTATCATGAAGATCAGTGAAGGAAACTTTTTGATTTCAACATGTAGTTTTAATTACCAACTCTTGGTTTTAAAGGAAGGGGATCTAAAGAAGGAAAAAAATAGCACTATCCATGTTTCTCAAGAGATAGGGCAAGTGAGAAGGGGTGGATCCCTCATGAGATGAGGCATGAAAGCAGGAACAGTGAAAGACCCATAACCTGTGATTATGAGGGGAACAAACTCTCCACCTACCACCTTGGATCTATGCCCTACTTATGAAGGGAAAATGCCTCAAAAAGTTCATGATGTTTTTGATAGTTATAGTAATGTAGAAGACTTGAGAGCTAGTGTCCTTTTTCATTTCATATGACTGAATCTAGAGCTGCCATCTCTTCTCGGGCCATATAGCTTAGGGTTGCACATGGATTGAATTGGATCGGATTTTAATTTAATTCGTGCCCAACTTAACCTTAACGGAACTTCACTTTTATCAATTCAATCCATCAAATATGTAAATCCAATCCAATCCATCAAATTACAGATTTTGTTAGATCGGATTTTTTTACTCACATATTCCTCCTTAACAGTGTACCATCATGTCTTTAGCACATTTTGACTAATGAAGCAAAACTTAAGGTAGAATCTGAAATGTATTTCAAGGTTGAAGAAACCTAATAAAAGATTACACATCCCTCAACCATTCCCTAAAAACATGGACATACTTAGCATGAGATAAGACTTTTACAAGTTGGAAACAAATGAAGAGAAATTTGAATATGACTTTCACAAGTTGATTGCTCAATAATAAGAGAAGATCTTATCTGCAACTAAAAGCAGACATAGAACTGAGTTTGAAATATTCAAACATACTCAAAATGAAAGAAACTTGAGACGATGATATATATGTCTGCCGTTTAGGAATAAGTTTTCATGGCCAATTTTACTGTTATACTTAAAAAATTAATTAAGATATCATTTATTTGAATTAAAACTTAGCATCATGTAGCATATAAATTAAATTTTATTTAAACATGTGATATAAATTTTGGTAGAAAACTGATCCCACACAAATGTTTACTTGTAAAATGCTCATAACATGAAAGAGCAAAAGTTATCGAAGGATTTAATTTTTTAGGGAACTGGTGCAAGATCTAGTTTGTTTAGCAGGGAAACATTGTTTAAAGAGGCAGTTGGATGAATATGAATCCTATGGATGTATCTTTCGGTCCATACTTTCCAATCTCTCTCTTTGTATATGTGCATGCATGTATGTATTTATGGATGTGGGTGTGTATGCATTTATGTATGTATGTGGGTGTGTATACATTTATGTATGTATGTGTCTATATATAATATCATCAGATTAACAGAATTGATCAGGATCGGATTTTTCTAATAATATGATCCAATCCATAGTTTAACGGATTTTAAAAATTCCAGTCAGACCTGATCTGATCCATTAGAACAATAAATCCAATCTAATAACAACAGACTGGATCGGATTATGGATTTTATCCAATCCATATGCACCCTAATATAGTTCATCTGCCAAAGCTTGACATTTCGATTGTCATATTGCCTTGCATGTTTGCTCCTCTCATGATATCACCGGGCGCCCCCACTTCCCCCACTGCTCTGCCCCGACTATCGGCTGCCAGAAGCATCTCCTCCACCACCAAGCTTTGACCGTGAAGTCGCGCCTCCATTCCTCCGTATCTCAACCAGACACTCCTCCGGTTAGCCTCGCCATCAACAACACCGCAGAAGGAGCTCCTCCACCAAGGCTCCTCTGCGACAGAAGCCTGCACTTCGGTCCTCCGCCTTCGACGACCGGGCTCCACCGAGACCACCCTCATGCAAGTTCTTGCAGGATATGATGACCTGACAAAAAGAGCCAAAACATTGCATGGTTTCGGGGTCGATTGTGCATACCGAGAACGACAAGAAAGAGAGAAAAATCATGCCCTCCTCACGACTCTCCCCCGATCTCATATCTTTCAAGAAATAAGGACATTTTACATTCCTCGGGGACCGGCCTAATAAGGCACTTTTGGGCGAGGGGCAACCTTGCTTACCAGGAAAGATATGAGACAAAGTTGAAGCGTAGAGAAGTCCACATGATTCGATCCTCACTTCAAGTATTTCCAAAAATACAAGTCGTATCTGGGACTGGGAATTTGTCATGTTAATCCTTTGGACCTTGGGGACTGAGACTGCTACAAGAGGGAATGCCCCGCAAGATAGAGCCCTATAACCTGACGATTTTTCGGGAAAAGGAGACCGGCGGGTTTCCATTTTTGAGTAGTGGGTGAGGCGACCCTCCCCGTGTGCAAGGCACATGCACGGAGCGGTTATTTGCATCAAGACTCCCTGAAGTTCCATTCATTTGCGTAGAAGTCCAGCACCCAGGGGTCACGTGCTACGCATGTGACCACTTTGGGTTAATTGCAGAAGCCCCCCCATAAGTTCGCCTATTCGCAATCAGGTCCCGCTATTCAAAGGGTACATGCGATGCATGTGCCCCTCTGGCCATTTTACAATCTGGCCCCAACTGTCGTAATTTCACATATATCCTTGCTCTGCATATTTTTATTTTTCCTATTTATTGTAATTGCAAAGAGACTCATGTGTTCCCCCTTTAATTTGAACCTTTTCATTGCATCTTTTTATTATTTAAAAATTTACATGACGTTCTTCAATTAATTCTCTACTTATTAACATTGGTTTCATATTGTTAGCCTCTGTGGTTAATTACTAATAATTATTCTCGTAGAAAATTGCCTATTTTACCCATCTTGTGCCTCAAAATTCATAAGTAATTAACCATAGTTCTGAAAATTACCAAAAGATCACGAGTTGTAGAATTACTTGTATTTCACATCGTGCCCAATAAGAATTGATGTACATGCATGGTTTTCTCCGTAAAAATCATTTTGCATATTTCAATCTTTAATTTTTAATAGATATTAAATCTAATATTTTTAAGGTTTAGGATTTTTCTGAAATCAATCACCTAGTGATAGCTCTTGGATAATTTTTATCCCTTGAAAATAAATACTTTTTTATATTTATTATAATTAAATATTAAAACTTACTTTGTTTTCAATCATAAATTTATAAAATATCTATCTTGCATCCAAAAATTCCAAAAAAATATAGTGCATTCATTTCGTCATAATTGACATTCCGGCCAAGTTTCGTATTTTTCGGACATCATTTGATTGATCTTTACATTTTAATCCCTAAAATTGACTACATTTGCATTTTGCATCCAAAAATTGCATTAAAAATACAAAAAAGATCATCTCAAAAATCGTGCATGAACTTTGATAGACCTAGGTTGTTCCTATGCCTCCTTGAGTTCGACATTGAGACTTGCCCAAGTAAAATAAACAAAAAACACGCCGATTGAAAATTGGATTAATTTCTTGTGGTTATTTCTTGATCGATTCTGAATTCCCCCCTACAACGAATCATCACATTCATCATTAATTTTAAAGCTTAATTCACATAAATTAATTAGGGCATTCTCGGTCTCGTCACATACACATGTACATATGTCACATGCTTCCCATTCTCTTTTTGAAATAGATTTATGATTTTGTAATTTTTATGTGATTTTTGTATTAATATGTTAATGTTAAATATGCATAAGTATTTATAAGAATAGGATTTTATCTTGATTTACTGGTGTATAGTGAGGATTTGATCTCAAGATTGAGATATTGTGTTGACAAATATGAGATTCATTTGGGTGATGTTTTTTCCTAATATTAGAAAAGGTGTTTTACATGAGTCCTTGCTTGTGAAAGAAGATTTTGAATTGAATTTAAATGTAACGAAGTAGTTTCCTATGAAATGCAATACACTGTCGAAAAGGTTATTTATCATAATTATGATCTTTTCATCAATCACTAGATGCGATACTATTGGATTTGTTAATTCTTAAAAATATATTATAACTCTAATTCTTATTTTATATTGTTATTATATATCAAAATCTTTTGATTTATGTTATGTTAGATTATGTCATGTTAAGTACAATTTTATAGGAAGAAAATTTAAGTACATATCTATTTATATATTTATATATGTATGTAAATATGTATATATAAATGAATATAATATGGGCATATCAATATTAAAAATTCCCCATATCGTAGATGGTTGCACTGAGAAAGCAAAAGGGTGCATGTTGGAGTTCATATCTGACCTTTATTATATTTAATAGGGCTTACGTGATTTTCATTTAATTGAAGAGATTTAAATTGCATTTTTTTCTTAGAATGGAGACTTTTAGTCCCACATTGGTGAGGACGAAAAGAGAACATGTTTCCCCTCTTTATATCGGGAGAAGCACATAAGGTGGCATGCTTTATGAGACTCGTATGCAATCAAAATAAAAAGTAATAGATTTTAATACATAAATTATGGCTAAGGAGATAGATGTCTCTACTAAGGTGTTGAGCTTAGTAACCATATTCATACGAATCTTCAAAGAAAGTTTGTTAAAAAGAAATATGAAAATCAACCTACAAAGTTTGTGAACAAGAAATATAAAAATTAATCTACAAAAAGCTTTTTAGGGAGTTGGTGAGCTAACTTGACCATGAACTCAACGACGAGTTTGAGTTGGCTAAATGTTAACAGTATAACTCTTTCTTTATGTCGTTGAATATGAGATTTAAGAACACATGATAGCTTATAATTAGGGATGTCAATCTGGGTATACCCATTACGAACCCTACACAAACTCGCTCCATTTGAGGACCTGAAACCCGTCCCATTTATTTTTGGATGGGTTTGGGTCTTGAATTTACTACATATGTGTTTGGGATTGCCCCAAATCCGAATAGATAATAAATATGAATATAGATATACGTGTTGCATTTTAGTCAAGATTATCAAATCCACTTCTTATCTAATATGTGTCAAGCTGTATATATAAAATCAACTCAATTTATCATCTTTGTCCATTTATTACTAATCAACTATCTTTTTATACCGTCAATAAGTAAAAAAAACTACCTACTTAAAAGAGTTAAACACATAATGTATATAAACCTTTAACATTCTCTACACATTACAATCTTTGTGTACCACTATATTACATGATCTTCCTCTGTTTAATCTAGGTATGTACATTTATTAATAGCTTAAAGTTTTATTATGTAAAATATGTGGGTACACATTGGGTACATGGGTATATGTCGGGCATATGGGTACCCACTAGAAATTACCCATTTAATAAATGAACGAGTATGAGTAGTGATTTTATAAATGGATACGGGTTTGAAAATATTGTTACCCCCAAACCCGACCCCTTGACATCTCTACCTATTATCACTTCTTTTTTCTTGAAATGCTAATTTGCTAACTTCTTATTAGATTTATTTGTCTTCAAATGCTAATTGCACTGACTTTTCCAAATGAATCAACAGATGATGACATACTCTCAATTTTATCCTATAATGTATTTTTTACTGATATCTTTGATACAGACTAGAAGATGGATTTGACATTACTATGTTGACCACCCAATATTCACAGTAACAAAAATGATTTTTGTAAAGATACAATATCTAAAGATATGATTAATTATTTCCATAATTAAGTTACATAAAAATCTATCATTAGTATGGATTGTCTGAAACACATATAGTTGGTTTGCACACTTGGAAAGCAACAAGTTGCATGTTCATGTTCATATCCAACCCTAATTGCCTTATTTAACAGTATTTTTGTTATTTTTATCAATTACATGAAGAGTTTTGAATTGCATTTTTTCTTAAAACGGATATTTTTAGTCCCACATCGACAACGACTAAAAGTATCGCATTTTCGCTCTCCATAAAGGGTGAGGCACATGGTAGCGTTCAAAGTATGCCAGTGTATCATAATGCAAATCGCATGGCTATACTTAAAATACAAAATAATTTTCCCAATGCGTGAATTTTGGCCAAGGAGCTAAAATTCTCTCATGAGCCAACTTGAACTTAACGAGTTTGAGTTCAAGTTAGCCAACATATACTCAAAGCTTATCAAGTTTGAAGGCTAGTCTGAACTACATTATTGAGTTCAAGATCGAGTTGGGATTGACTCTGACTTGTTCAACACAATAGATGTTTCTACTCATCTTAAAAAAGATGATTATAAGAAAAAATTAATCTTAATATAAAAGATAAAACAACCCTACTCACCTTACCTTAAGAAAATAAAAGAAGGTGGATATACCCACACTCTATGTAGGGGGGTAGAATTAGAAGTGGAATGTTACTTCATTTGACATTTTTTTAATCTTTAAATAACAACTTCTACTTTATTTCTCTACCCATAGTGATTATTCTTGAGTTGCTCTAATATCAAATGAATCTTAGAAAAATAATATTTAAGCACTAAAACCCTTGATTCACAATGAAATCCAATTTCAGGCATAATGTATTTTTTTTAGATTAAACATCACAAGCCGTAAAGGTGGCTATCATTCCAACAAAATGAATCCATTACAATACATATAGCATTACATGTATTTGGATTTTTTTCTTTATTTTTTTGTTGCTGAATATATAACTACCCCTGCAACAAGCTTCGCTTATGCCAACGAATAATTTTAATATTCATTGTCATATCTTAATATAGTAGATATATAAACAACATATCTTATTCATTAAAAATCAACTTTTGTTCTTGTAATTAGCAACAAATACCATATTTATCGTTAAAGGTTTATATAACAATGACTTATTTGTTGGCTTATTTGTTAATTTTTTATTAGATGTTTCTACGTTAAACAATGATTAGAAAAAAATACAATCGAGAATTGTTGTTATATTATTCACTGCTAAGAATATATCAACATATACAATATTTATTGCGAACTTAGAAGAAATGAGTAATACTTGTTGTTATGTATCTAACTAAAGAAGATATTGCAACAAATAGTATCCATAATCTTAATCCAAATTCGTCATAGGATATGAATATTAACCGTTGTAGAATCATTGTTTGTATTTGAAACTAGCGATGAATGACACATCCCTAGCTTATTATTTTTACAAACGACAGTTCAAAATTGCACTAGTTACCTCAATCATTGACAATGACGAGTATAATTTAACGATAAAGGCATCGTATAATCATTACTATATTGAATCGCCAGTAATAATATAGCAATAGATATATCATTCGTTGTTAATTTTAACTATGTAACAACGAATTTTAAAATATACATCACTATCAAAACCTTATATCATTACAGAGGCATAATTGCGAGGGCTCGTAGAAGAGAGACTCCTTAAAAGTTTAATAACTATTAAAGGACATAATAGTAATATTTTTTCACATTTTTCATTGAATTTAAGATTATGATGTAATTACGTTATTTTACAGCGCATCTCTTTCATTTACAACATCAAATGTAAAATGAAATTCTATGCATTAGTGATTTAACTATTACAGAGAGATTGACGGGAGACGGACAACAAGCTCTGTCAAATGTAAATTAAATTCTATAACTTAGTAAGTTAATAAATAATATCTCAAAGAAATACGGATAAGAAACCAACTGTATCCAGGTGAACGAACGACGACCGATATGCAATTTCGATTTGGATTTCCCTTTCTATGACTGACTAATGACATTGCCAAAATCCTTTGCTAAGTTGTACCTGAAATAAATCATCGACGTGTAATAACATCAAATTTGACCAAAAGATAAATAAATGGATGCGGTTGACCATTTAAATACTTGCAGTTTTTATGATCCATCATAAATAATTCGTGGCCCTAAGAAAGGAAAATTTAATTTCCACAGCTTGATCCCCATAGCCCATCATTAATGCTAATCACGCCATCGGCACGGTAACATTGTGCAATTTGCACTCCGCCCCCTCTCAAATCACAACTTTATTGCTTTCATCCTGTACAACCCCAGTTGACAAATTTACATGCATGTCCCTGTGAATTTTTTTTCAATAAATTTTAAATTAGTGGATCTATTTCAAAACATTGTGATAGGAGACAAACTGACAACAAGCAGCGCTGCTAGTCCTTTTTGGATTGCAAAACAAATCCTTCTAAACCTGTTAATATGATCAATTTTCGGCACATCCCCTTCATGCTACTAGGAAAGCACTATTAGGGATATGCGTATAATTAATTTTTTTTTGAAGCGGTGAAACACAAAATTTTTAAATACGAAGGGCGTGAAGTACAGTTTCTCATTTGGACTCCAAATTAGTAAATACAAAGTTTTACTCCTCCATTGCGACCGACTCAAAAGAAGAGGATCATTTGCATAAATTACCTCCCCGTTTATTAATATATATCTTACTGATCAGCGACCTGTTCCACCACCCCCACCTCCGTTCTCGGCCAAAGCCCTCCCGCCCTCCCCACCTTCGCCTCCCACTGCTCTTCGCTCACCTCTCCGCGCTCAAAGGTGCGATCTTTCCCTCGCTCTGTCTTCTCTCTCTCCATCACACCTCCCCTCATGGAATTCCCCACCCCAAGGTGGGGATTTTTCACCCGCATTCCCCCGCAGATCTCTTCCTCCGTCCTCCCCACTATTTCATAGGATTAGGGTTCGCGAACCCAACTTTTTTTAACTTGTTTTTTGGATCCGGAATGCGGAATATTTGTGCTATTCTCGAGTTGGGTACCTTTAAAAATGGCTTCTTTTTTTATGGTGAATGCGTGGTTTTTGTGTGTTGGCAGGGGAGCTGCTGCTTGCTGAGGAAGGAGGGAGGGAGGACAGGGGGAGATGAGTGCGTCGAGGTTCATCAAGTGCGTTACGGTTGGGGATGGGGCTGTCGGCAAGACCTGCATGCTGATCTCCTACACCAGCAACACCTTCCCCACGGTGATGTTCTGCTTCTTTGCTTGTTAGTTTGCTTTGGGATTCGTTGGATTTTTTAATTTATGGTTGTTCTTGGCTTTTTTGTTGTTGTTGGTACTTTCTGATTTTTAGTAGGAAAATGGTTTTTGCGGAAATGAGCTCGTAAAATTTTTTTAGGTGGTGTATCAAACTGTCTGTTTGGGCATTTCTGTTGTCGCTCTTTAGATTCCTATGTTTTGTTGGTAGCTTTTTATTTTCATTTTTGATGTTTTCCCTCGAGCTTTGTTGCATGGCCTCAAATTTCAGTAAATTCGGTCGAATTTCTGTCGAGTTAAAATCGAAATTCGATCGAAATGGCCGATATGACCGAAATATGGGGGTCCTAATACAAAAAATGACCGAAATGACTGAAATTTCGGTCGAAATTTGACCGAAATTCTGTTTCTGTCAATCACCGAAATGGTGACCGAAACCGATTTAGGGCCTTGCTTTGTTGGTCATACTAAGGGAAGATATGCAGAATTGTTTTTATGTATTTTCTTGGTAATTAGTTATCAGACCTTATGTCCTTGTCGAGCATGTATAGTGTTCACATCGAAATTGAGTTTCTTCTCCTTGGATTCCTATGGGCTTTAGTTGGAGCTTTCACATGTGTATATGATGCCGTCATTATTCAAACAATATTAAAGACGGGGCTGATTGATGCTATGTTGCATTTCATTTATATATGAATGCATTTTGATATTTGGCTGATTTGTGTATTGCATGTAATAGGATTATGTTCCGACTGTGTTCGACAACTTCAGTGCTAATGTTGTGGTTGATGGAAACACTGTAAATCTGGGCCTGTGGGATACTGCGGGTATGCTTTTGAATATCTTCACTTCCTTTGGCTTTCTTTGTCTATTTAAGCTGCTTTAATGATGATGGAAAATAGGTCAGGAGGACTACAATAGGTTGAGGCCTTTGAGTTACCGAGGCGCTGATGTTTTTCTGCTTGCTTTTTCTTTGATTAGTAAGGCTAGCTATGAAAACGTAGCCAAGAAGGTTAGTACTTTTATTCTGTTCCATGTTTTTCCATATAGTTACTATGTTGTTTGACATGTGTTTGTCCTTGCAGTGGATTCCTGAACTAAGACATTATGCACCTGGGGTTCCTATTATTCTTGTCGGAACTAAACTCGGTAAATTGTTTGTTTGCGCATCGATTCTGTTTGTTGTATGTCAGGTTTATTCCCTTTTGCTTTGTGTATAGTCGTGTTATCTAATTGTTTCACGGAACGAAAGAAATATATACAGGCTCTAAAATTTCTAAGCGCCTTTATCCTTTTCTAATGTTCTTTGTTAGCCAGAAGGTAGAAAAATCACCCTATTTTTTGGATTTTTTGCACCCACTACCTTCTATATTTTCATAATTACCTGTTGAACGATTTGAACTCTTCATAAATTCTTGATTACATGTAGAACCCTGGATAGTCACTTCCGTTTACATTCTAGTCTTTCCGTTAGTCTACTAAATTACTAATCCAACCTTGCCCTTACGCTAATCTAACTAAACTAGCTCAATGTCGAGCACTTGTTTTATTTATTTTGTTTTATTTTAACCACCCCAACCCCCACCCACTCCCTTCTCCCACGGTCCCCCTCCTCCAACACCCATAGTTTACCCGCCGCCACCTCATCAGATCCCCCTTATTTGACCTCGACGATAACAATCTCCACCCCTCTTCGCTCTCGTTGTTGTTGCTGCCTGATTTGATCGGTCCATCGTGCGTTCATCTTTATCGCTCGATTGCGATGGATCCACAACAAACAACACCAATAGATAACGGCTTTGCACGGCTGGGACCTCACACCCTTCGAAGCCTTACACCCCCACTTGATGTCTGTTGCCAACGAGCAACATTTCCATGTCAAGCTCCTCTTCAAGTTCTGTCATGACCACCACCTTGAAGCCCTTGTTCTCAAGCTCGCTCACCTCCTCCATTCCTCCCGCCGTCAGGAGCTTTGTAACATCTTTGTCGTCCTCCTCCACAAGCAACTTTCCTCGTCATCCTCCCCCCTCCTTCCTCTCTCGGGCCTTCCTCTCCCCACCACCCAATCCACCGTGAAGTCTTTCCTCTCCTCTGTCCATCGTGGGCGGTCAACTCATGGCCAAGATGCTTTGTGATATTATTGTCGAGCTTGCCTCCTTGCCCCTCCTCAACAATTTGTGGCCCGACAACCTCCTCTTATCATTCATGTCCTAAACCGTCATGTATGGCTCTCCTCGTCTCCATGAATCTCGCCTCATATTCTCCCAACTCGCCCAATACCCCACCTCCACACCCTCCTCTTATTCTCTAGGAGGTCGATCCCCTCGTCCTTGCAAAGCTCCACCATGAGATCTACGAGAGGAGGTGGGGTCTTCATGTGGTTGTTGCAAAGGATAGAGTTGCAGCCACATTGGCGAGGATGACATGGTTGTGAATAATCATGCTCCGAGCGGAGGACTTCAATTGGGACCCATCGTTGCAGCCATTTGAGGTGCACCCATCGCACTTAGCTTCTATATATAATTTAGTGGGGATTGTGCACCTCCACATGATGGGAGAGTTTAGGCAGGATGTCGAGGAAGGTGGCAGTCGGGCGAAGAGGTAGGAGGGGGAGCATGATGGCATATTTTGCAAGTGTGATTTAGTTGTAGGGGAAAATGGTCTAATTTTAACAGATTCTATTAATGTTCATGGAGAGAATCAACAAAACATAACATAGGATTAGGCCCAAGGTTTAAAAAAGCGTGAGGCGACCCGAGGCATTTTCTCTAAAAGTGAGGTGAGGCATAAGCCTCAAGGCGGTCGAGGCATAAGCCTCAATTTTTTGAAAAAAAATAAAATTAAAGCAAAATACATTAGAAAAGCATATAAAAATATTAAGTTTTGCCGATGACACATTGAAAAATAATTTCACACTAGTAAGAGATACAATACATAAGCGATTATTCTAAGATTCGAAACTAACGATCTTAGAATAACTATTCTAAGATTCACAACTTTATATTAATGCCAAAAATGTTGATGTGCCAGCTCTTCTGTGGCTAATGTAATGTATGTCACAGATATTGATAAGAAAATTTTCCAAGCTATACTAGATGGACTTATATATCTGGAAAGTAAGCCATGGCTCTCAATATGGTACATGCTAAAGATTTAATGATAAAGATGTTGACCATGGAGCTAGCGGCATTCAAACTTGCAACTAATATACTTATTATAATTCAAACTCAAATATGTGTGCAATAGAACTAGTATATGCAAATGCATGATAAATTGAACGTGATATATACAAGATCACAGAATTTTCTTTGTTTCAAGCTATTTCTTCTCCTTGCATGGAGCTATATATAAAAATATGCAAGGTTTAACATGGAAACAAAAACACAAACATTAAAAAAATATTGCTTAGGGAAAAAATAGGATCATGTGCAAAGCACATAACCAAAAAGCTAAAAAACGCCTCATGCTCGAGGCTGACACCTCCGCTTCACCTCAAGCACCTCACGAAGAGGTGAGACGCTTTTTAAAACTATGGTTAGGCCATGCAATAGTTAATAACTATTAAGGTTTCTACATGTAATTCAGAATTATGGAGGGTTTGACGCATGAGTATGAAAATATAGATGGTTATAGGTGTAAAAATCTCAAGATTTTTGTCATTTTTTCTTCAAAATGAGCAATTGTCAAACTAGCCTACCAGATGGAAAAAGTTTTCAGTTTCAGAAACACTTTCGGTATTACAAGATTGCCAAGGTAGGCATTACTGCTGTCCCCTTGATCTTCTAGGAAATTTGTTTAAATATATCTATTAATACATTGTCTCTTTTTACTCCTATTATACTGCATATGCACAAAATGGTACTTGCGATATTTTCTTGGAAGTTGGGATGTTCGAATTTTTTTGAGGTTGTGTTGTACTTAAAAAATGTAGCTGCATTTTACAATTTCATTGTAATCACGTGATCTCGTTTATCCAAATGGTCTCAGGTTTTTGAAGCTTTTTTAGTTGTCATATTATGTATAATCTTCTTTCTTGTTTCAAAAAAAAATCTTTCTTCTCATTTTTTCCTTTCCCCTCGTGAGGAGATGTTACCATTGGATGACATCTCGTCAAGGAATAAGGACAGTCCCAGTGGATGAGGAAATAAAAGTGTGGTTGCATATTATACCTCTAGACTTGTAGTGCTTGCTTTCACATAGTAGGTATTCACATGATGCCTTCTATCTGATCTCTTAGATCTTCGAGATGACAATCAGTTCTTTGCGGACCACCCCGGGGCTCATCCAATCACTACAGCTCAGGTATTCTTGCAAGGCGACCCGCTTATTTTACTTGTATATTCTTTTCCCATCTCTTGGAAGGAGACATTTATCTCTTGGTGTCCATTGAGGAGGATTTGTTTGTCTTTTGATGTTTTTAAAGGGTGAAGATCTGAGGAAGGCTATTGGAGCTCCTGTGTATGTGGAATGCAGTTCCAAAACACAACAGGTATGACAAAAACCTGCTTGTATCCACTTCTATTTCTATCTGTTAGCGCGGCAACCCTTCCTTTCCATTACTCCTGCTATAAATTCTCATGATGTGCAGAATGTCAAGGGCGTTTTCGATGCAGCTATCAAGGTCGTCCTCCAGCCACCTAAGCAGTCAAAGAAGAAAAGAAAGGGACAGAAGGGTGCATGCTCCATATTGTAACAAGTGAAAACCAGATGCGGGGTAAAGGATTAGCAGGTGCATCTTTGATCATCTTCTCGATTCACTTCCTTCAGAGAGACCAGTGTACATTCAACTGACAGTAGTAGGGGTGAGAGCTAAGAGCATCAGGTGATCCCGTTTCGTTTTCTCCATCTTAGGGCGATCTTTAACCTTCGCGTAGATAATGTATGAAGGATCCGTATGAAGACTGTTTTTAGTTGCCTCTCGCATGGACAAGGGGTTATATTCTCATTCTGTATCTTTATTCAAAAGAAAGTACTGGGAAAGCTTGGGTTTGTCGACGCTTTTCGTTTGTCGATATCCGGATCTTTGTAGGCTTCTTCTAGATATATTAATGACATAGTTATCTTTACCTTGTCTCTTTGTGATTATAGCTCTTGATGTGCTTGCTATATATTCACTTCATCCTGAATGCAAATGGAATACTGAAATGGTGGCAATGTCTGTTTTATTGGGACTGCATGCGGTCCTTGTGAAGTGAAGTGCTACATCTTACTGGGATGCGTATGGTATGGTGTCTGGCATGGTATTTATTCGCCCATTCACACACCACACATGTTAAGGCATGCTACTCTTAAATGCTTGTATGGATGACATGGTTTGAAAACTCTTAAAACCCTTAACCCTAAATCCTAAATATATAAGCCAATAAATAACAGTATTCATCTTATCCACTTTGGACCATATTATCTTCATAATCGTAAGGGAGTTCATGCAAGTAACTATGGCAGTTATCTTGGTGAAGACATGATCATATGCGAGGAAGAATTGATTATGAAACTTATGCGTAATGCAAATGCCATATAATATGCCATTCATCAAATGTTTACTCATTCGTGTTAGTATAAGTTGTTTGTATCTTTATCTCACCATGTATATTTACTCAAATGAGGCCATCCCTAATATTCGTTGTTATATTTGCATCCATTGATTTTTTGTTAAAAAAGAGGAGAAATCGTGCTAATTTACAACGGTAAAGAGAAAGTCAATGGAGAAACAATGTTCTATTGTTCATTGTTATCAATATCACAATGAATGCAATATTTGTTGTAAACTTAAAGTGTCACGAATAATTTGGCCTCGAATAATATAGTTGTTATAAGCTTAAGATTGGAAGATATGATGAGGGATATTAAATTTTTCATTGTGAGTTAATTTTGTTATACCTACCATATTTGTTGTCTTCGGTCTATACATAAATTTCTTGTTCTACTCTACCTCATGTTCTCCCTATTTTTCATATTCCAGAAACATGAAAACAAAGGAACTTCACGGTTGAACTATCAAAATGTCTTAGGTTCTAATATTTTTTTATCAAAAAACAGGACTTCATAATTCTTATAAATCAAATCTAATTCATTGAAATTTCATCCAATAAAATTGAAGAATTATACGTTTCCAGTATTGCAAAAGTCATTACAACCCCCACGAATGGAGTAGTTCCCCATCCTAGAGCTACTTTACCATATTTTGAATTCAACTGTTTCAATAAATCCTCTATAACAGTCCACAAGGGGAGGCAATGAATTAGTAGACAAAGGTCGAAGCGGAGTTGGAAGGTTTCTATACTATATTTACGAAGAGGAAACTCTTGGACTATCTAAAATGTGTATGCTCGATGATACAATTGCTTTTTTCCCCATCTCAAATGGAAAGAAGAGAAAGAACGGGGGGAGGGGAAGGGAGCGGAGGGGGTTGCTTACTGCTAACTAAGAAAATTAAGCCCAAGTCGTGTCATTCCACAAGGCGGAAGGACAATCGCTGATGTGACCTTGGACAAAACCTCTCAATCAATCAACAATTAGCCCACAATAAATATCAAGCAATAAATAGAAAAAATGTGGAGTTAAATTTTATTATAACTCTACATGCAAATTTGTATAGGTGTAAGTATAAGTAGAGGTCGAGCATTGGGAGCAAACGGGAGGAGGCAAAGTACATGCACAAAAATTCTGTCTTTTATCTCTTCTCCAACTTATTGTTTTGTGGGTTTTTCATTTATATTTTTCATTTTATTTTTTTGTAATTTGTATTTTCTTTTTATATTTTCTATTTTTTATATTTCGTTTTTATTTAAATAATATATGTATATGTATCTATGTACATATATAGATATAATATAAGGTATATATAGATGCTATGTAAATATATAAATATGTAAAAATATATAAAATACATTAACTATAATGTTTTTGTGACTTTTATATTTTTTCTATTTTTTGTTATTTTTTTTGGATTTTTGCTAATTTTTATGTATTTTTAAAGTCAAAAATATCCCAAATATGGGATTAATAACTAATCTGAAATTAATTTGAGTTTTAAAAATAATAAATAATTCCCAAAAATACCCAAATTAATTTTAGCTTACACATAATAATATATAAACAATTATAAAACCAAAAAACATATTTTTGGTATTTTTTTAGAATTTTTATATTCTTTTATTGGATTTTGGATCTTTATGATTTTTATAATTTTATTTTTCTTATTTTTAGGGGTTTTTAATTTCTGTACTCTATAGATAGTAAATTAGACTATATATAATTTTTTGTGATTTTTCAAAATATTTTCATATTTCTTGGAATTTTTATATCTAAACAGAGATTATTTAGGCTCCTTTTCATTTTTAATAATTAGATAAAAGGCAAAAAATGCCAATTAAAAATAATAAAGTGAATGTATAAGGCGTAAAGCACTTATCCCTATGACTAAATAATTACAAAAATCGCAAGGGCATATGTGCAATTTTACCAACACGTAGGACTGCACGTGGCGTATACAAGCAGGGACCAAAATAAAAATATGTGAAAGTTCAGGGACCTTTTTGCAATTTTTACAAAAATTTATAATGTGAAATTAAATTTATTGGACTAAACATTAATTTACAAAACTTCCAAGGGTGTACATACATTTTGACACCTCACGTGGAACTGCACATGAGGTAACGTGGAATGGACCTAAGTGTAAATTCTAAAAGTTCAGGGTCCTTTATACAAAATTTCCACTTATTTTATAACGTTAGCTTTTATTTACAGGACTGAATAATAAATACAAAAAAGTCGGAGTTATGGTATGCAATTTACCCTGAAGAAGTGCGTTAATGGACGGCGGGATCTTCTTCAATTAACCACGTGGCGCATCCACGTGCGCCGATGATGCTTCGTCCGCAGATGGCCAAGATTAGATCGCGTGGCGGGATCGGACGGTGACTATGCAGATGGATCCAACGGCTCTGATCAGAAAGAACTAGGACCTCCTTTTTGATCGGACGATAGAGGAAGGGGCTGGATGAACGGGGAAGAACACTCGCCAGGGCGAGGTTCTTCCGGCGAGATCTTCCTGCTCCGGTGGGATTTGTTGCTCTAAGGGGTCCCTATGGCTTCCTGGAAGGTGGCTCTATCTGATGGAGGTATCAGATTGGACCGAGGTACGCTGGAGCACCTCCACGAGGTCATAGAAGGGGAAGCGTTCTAGGTGCCTATGCGACACTTGAATTCGACTCCTTGCGTTGTATCGAGCGCCTAACCTGCACAGGAAGAGCGAGAGGCTCGAGGGGGTCGACCTTGACCTAAGATGAAGCTGTTATACATCGAAAATGGAGTGAGCGGCAAATCTCCGATGATGGGTGGTAGATGGGCTTCGATTCACATAACTAGGGCGATTTCGGTGGGTCTAAGGCGACTAGGAAGTGGAGAAGCGTGCGGGAAAGAACATGAGGTGGATTGTGTCATCGGAACAGGTGGTTTGGACAGTGGAAACGTTCGCCGGAGCTACGACCAAGGCTAACCTAGCTAATCAACGAACCTAATCACTAAACTAATAATGTAAATGAAATGCTGATAATAAAATCTACCTAAAATGAGTAAAGATGCATCCCGAACCTGGCTGTGACACCAGGGAGAAGGGCCTCACCGGAGCGGTGGCCTAAGTGCACCTCCTGCTTTCTTGAGCGTCCGCGAGCTCAGGGGATCTCCTCATGTCACGAGGATGTTCGTTTGGGTCGAGCTTCGGAGCTCTAGGGCATGGGAAATGACCAAATTTGGAAGAGGAGGTGGAGTTTTTAATTTATGCGCATTATGGGGTACCCTTATTGACCGACGGAGATCAAAGAATCTACAATATGTATAAGGGTCCTAATGATCGGGCGAGAATGATGATGATTCTGGGAGTAATTCCCATGAAGAGATCAAAGATAGATGATGGATGGTTCATGCGGGAAAAAGGCAAGAAATCGCGGGTTTTGACACACCGCGTTAAATCATGCAACATGAGGTTAAGTTGATCGCGGTCAACATTTGACGCATCCTAATCGGGCCACCTAGACGCACTACATGATAAAACAGAGTTTTTATTCGAAAATAATTATTTATAAATAATAAATAATTTTATTATTTTTTAGTATAAAATAAAAAATGTTTATTATTTTATATAGTATTTTATTATGATTTTTATTTATTTTTTGACTTTATTTATTAGTAGTTAATATTTATTAGTGTATTTATAGGTATATTCATCTATGTTTTGTACATTTTTTATTTTTGTTTTGTATATTTTATTTTCTTTTTTTATATATATTTATAAATTATTTTTGTGAGTATAAAAATATTTTTATTGTATTTTTATGATGTTATTTGTACATTTAAATAAATATGTAAGTATATTGTACATGTATATTCATAGGTATTTTACCTATGTTTTATGTATATTATTTTATTTTAATGTATATTATTGAGTTTTATTTTAGTTTTGTATTTTTAATAGAATGTAAATAATATTTACAATTTTGCAAAAATATAAAAAAAAATAAGAAAATGCAAGAAGATATTTCCCTTGCGTGCGTCATGAGTGCCGTGATGAGTGCTTGCGTGGGATAGAGCGGGAAACGGGATACAGAAAGGTGATGGTGGGGTTGTGTGAAGGTGTTTGGCTACTCGATGGGGCAGTGGGTCGTGAGCTCAGGATTACGGATGACATTGGAAGCGGGATGGAGAAGCTCCGTGTGGGAGATGGAAGAGAAAGCACATGTCCTCCGAACACGGTGGTTTCTTGGAGGTGGGAGGACTGTGTGAAAGGGTCGGTACACAGAGGCAGAAGACGAGTCCGATGAGCGGCACTTCCCTTCGAGGATCCAGCTCTGGCTTGGCCCTGATAATCGGTCGGCGAAATCCCGTCGTCTCACAAGCTTTAGCATTGGGAAGTCCATGGGGAATCCGGTGAAGGAAGTGGAGAGGGAACAGACGATGAAGGGGCCACCTCCGCCTGAAAAAAATCATTTTTTTACTTTTTGTTTATCCCCTTAGATTTGTATTGTAGATGGGTTAGATTAACTCACGTATATGATTGGATTAATTCACTAAACTAACGGAAGATTACGGATGTAAAACGGAGTCATTATCCAGGGTCTTGGGTGTAATTTGTGATTATAGAGGGTTTCTGAGGTAATTACGAAATTACTCAGGATTATAGGTGTAAATATCCCAAAAGATATGGGTCTGTGAAGTTTGGTTTTTGGCTTTTTATTTTGTATCTAAAATAAACAATATGTATTATTTTTGTACAAACTCAATTTTGTAATTTTATTTACATTATTATCTACAACTTTCATGTACAAAGTTCCTTTATTTGATGAATAAATAACGAAGAATAAAATAGGTGTCAAAAATACATAATTAAAGAATGAATAAATGAGATTTTTATTCTATTTTCGACCCTTATCCCCCCTACTTTATTCCTTGTCTATCAACTCAATTCTTGACTTGGTCTCGAGGTTAGGGTCGTAAAATATTTTTAATATGTTATTCTTTTTTATTTTCTTCTCTTTATTCTATAATTTTAGCGTTAAAAACCTTATTTTGTATAGAAATAATACAATAAATAATGAATATTATTGTGCACAAATTAATGTTATTTACATGCATTAGATAGGGTTTTTAAGGCCAAAATGATAGAATAAAAGTGATGAAATGGAGATTCATCACTTACCAAGCCATATCGTCCTCCAATTCGCTCGATTATTCTTGAAAAGGCTTCCTCTTCTTAAAAAACTAACACTATCACAATGAAAGATGATCGATTATCTACCCAAGAATATCGAGAGTCCCACATACGAGAGAAGGTCAGATTCTCCACACGCTGAGCTCTTCCTATCGTGGCTGGAACATATGTCAAGACCCTACCGCTTCTCGCTCGAAGGAGAGGCATACGAGAGTGAGTTGAATTTAGTAATTATATAAATCGTTCGGGGGTTTCAAGTAAAGGGGGAATGAGTGTATATCAATGGACACAAAGGAACCATCATTGATGTATGTTGCACATGACACGAGAAATTCGGTTCGACTTCTCTCCGAGAAGTTTCTTAACATCGAAGAAGATGCCAGATCCGAGCGACTAAAGCTATTTTCGATACCACTCTCGATCTTCTTCCATCATAGCCTTTGGTCGACTATTGAGTGTTGAGATGGGGATATGAACTTCATATGTATAGCCATCAATGTATTTATTAGAAGTTCAAGAATCCAAAGATGAAAAACTTAACATGAATCAAGCGGAGAATCAATGAATTCTTATGTTCACTCTTATTATTATAATATATATAGACAACAATTGGATATGTGATTCACAAACTAGGTAATGAGTTGTCCTTGCCTTTATATCATTATTTATATGTTCATGTCTCGGACAATCAACAATTTTATGACTCTCCTTGCCACTATAGAATTATCTATTAGACCTCGTGATCTAGATTGTCCTTTGAACTTCATCTTCCTTAATCTAGAATGTTTGCTCGATCACTAGCACATAATCTTCAGTATTTGTTGTCTTATCAATCAACCTTTGTCGATACTCATTATAAGCAGTGAAATAATAGTTGTCACATCCAGTCAATGGCCTCATATAGCAATTTTGGCATAATATTATCATGGGAAGATAGAAGAGAACTCAACAAGATCAACGCCTTATCCTTCTTCTCAAGTGTGATCATGTCCATCAGAATATTGTTGAATTCATCCAAGTGCGCCTTCATCTTTGTTTCCTTAGTTATCTTCAGACCATAGAGCATCTTTTTCAACAATACCCTTTTTGACAAAGACTTGAGTTTGTAACATCCCTTATGCTTCTTCAAACCTCCATTAGAACATCTAGGTTGGCGAATTCATAAAAAGTACCCTCCGCAATAATACTTATATCATTCTATTTGTGAGATCCCTCTTCTCCTTTCACTTTCCTCCATCTTCTCTGGCTCTCTACTGTTCGGATATCTTTCACAAACCCTCTCACATGAATATATTCTTCACCCCCTACCATCACAAGGTGAAATCGTTCTTTTATTGAAAGGTTCCACAAAGAATGACACACCCTTTGATGCAAGGTACGAGCCATTCTTTTTTTATTGCTGGGACTGATATTTAATTAATCAGTGTACATATTAAAAAAGTTAAGCCCTTGATTTGATTGTTATATAAAAAGTTCTTTTAGGATTGAAAAAAAGGAGGTTTCTTTTTTATGAAGAGGTCATCTAATATAAATTAACATATAATTATTTTTTTGTTTAAATTTTAATAGGGAGGCAATATAAATTTGCAGGTTTTCTTATGAGAAAAGGGGACGATATTAATAAACAACTGACATCTTTTTTATTTTTCATGAACCCTACCTACCCCCCATCCTTCCGGTCATGCGGAGATGTGAACTTCACCTTTCGATCTGCTACAATACCACCTTGTACGATCTCACGAATCCTTCATGACTTTCAAGGAATGTGCACACGTTGGGTTGCACTCTCTTGTCGACAATGAATCTCGCTCTGGACTAGTTGTTGGGCACAAAATTGGATGTGCCATCGTAGAAACATGTGAGTAAGAAGATAGCGCGATATAATGATGGAAGATGGCCAGTCTCTCTTCTCTTCTCTCTGCACGCGTGTGTGTGCGTGTGTGGGTGCGTGTATCAAGAGTATCTACATGGCATCAAGTCATTTGCCTATGGTAGATCATGGGGCTGGATGAAATACCCAAAGCTATTGCATCAAAATAAGGCCACAATTCACCTACAATTTCTGAAGGACCTTACATGAATATTTGGGTATGTCTCTACATATCTATATGCCTTATCACCTCAAGATGGACTACTAAAATAAGAAGATGTCATTTGAAGGTCTTGCAATGCCATATTTATCCTGCCCTTTCTTGTTGGGACGAAATGGGTGAAAGATGTTTCTTGCAATCCAAAGTAGACAAAAGAGTTATGCTGAAAACCAACATTCAGAATTGGAGCTTCAAACTAAGAGATGCCGTAGTTCTCAAAGTATCTCTGATGAAGGAGAGGTGCGGAGCTTTAGAGTTCCTAGCGTGCTCGTCCCACGACACTTAAGACCCTTTGAGATACTTAAGAGAATTGTTTAAGCTTCTATTCTAGCTTAATCTCATATAATAGAACGCCAACAAGCCTGTTAAGATATCTACATACACACATACACGTATAGATACATACATACATGCGTACATACATGCGACCTGTGAATTTAAGCATTAGTCTCCACACACCCATGGACGGAATCCGAATCGAGACGAGCCGCGGTCTAAGCACGCAGATAGGAAAGGTTTTTGACCGAGATTAATCCAGCATCCATCACACAACCAAAAAGCTGAAAGATCCATCCAGAGAACAATGTCTACGGTTCAGCAAAGAAGGGCTTGTAGTTAAGTATCAGCATCAATCCCTCTCGTACCACTAGAAGTCTGTGCAGCTTTAATTCCATGGTCAGAATGGGAAAAAAAATCTAATGCAAGTTGTGCCACACGTCTGGTAGTTCATATTCCTCCACTTCTCCATATCAAGCTAAGTTCGAATCTCTCTTTAGATCTACATGGAGCTGCACACACTGTGGATTCGGCTTCATGTTGTTCTTATCTTAGATTCCTGACCCCATTAAAAGAAAACAGTCGATAATATAAATAAACAGGAGCATAAGAAATGAAACATTGCTATCTACTTTTGATGCATAGGTTGAAAGGGGCCAATGGGCATCTGATGCCCATTCTCCATCAACTTTAGTCACAAGACCACAGCAAATTCAAACCAGTGACCTTGACAGGAAGGGGCTGTTAATTCCTATTTAAGGCAGGGGAAAGGTTTGCATCTTGTCTGCAGTAGTACTGGAGTTGCAATCTTCCTCCTTCCATTTAGTTTGCTGGGGAGGCTGACCGGAGCGTTGACGATGGCCACGAAGAGGATAATCAAGGAGCTCAAGGACCTGCAGAGAGACCCACCAACTTCTTGCAGTGCAGGTATTGACATATATGATGTACCTTGACTTGGTGTTCATAGGGAAGGCATGCTGATTTAATGGGAGTGGTGGTTTTGTGTAGGTCCTGTGGCAGATGATATGTTCCACTGGCAAGCAACCATCATAGGTCCAAATGATAGCCCTTATTCAGGAGGGGTGTTCCTTGTGACCATCCATTTCCCTCCTGATTACCCCTTCAAACCTCCCAAGGTATTTTCTATCCAGATATTCTGTCCATTTTTTTTGCTGGTTTCACAATTCAGATGGGATTTCTTGTGAAAAACTAAAGGATGGTGGTGTTTTGAGAGTTGACACGTGAGTTATTATCAGAGATATTTTACTTGAATTATGTTATTGAAGCTTCACACTTGATAAAATAGTATTGATGTCATATTTGATGGAAAGCAAGTGATTAGAAATAACTGAAAAGAATGGTTGGTGAGATATGTTAGTTGGTTTTACTGGTATGGAAAGAGATCGATGCCACGTCTGAAAAATATATAAGGGATCAAAGTTGTAAAAGTCGGTAGTCGGTAGGTTGAGTCACTGACTGAGGATTAATCGGCAGTCGGGCGACTAATAGGATTTAGTCAGGTTCTACTTGGCTTTGATTTTTTTTGATTATTTTAAATATATAATTCATTTTTATACATATATTTACATAGATTTTGTACATTTTTATACTATCATAATGAAATAAAAGAAGTAATTGAATTTAAATAAAATATTAAGCTAAGTTTGCTTTTAAAAAGATCGACAAATAAAAAAATATGGTATCTCCAAGCAAAAATCGATCGGTTAAGCTAAATAAGAACTTCATAAGCGAGGTCGAGGAAGACAAGAAGAGTATATTTTTTTATCTAAGCTCTGAGCTAGGGATGCACACGGGATGGGACCTTGCAGGTCGTGTAGCGCCCATGCCCAAGCCCATTTAACACAGAGGGAGACGGGTTAGGCCGAGGCTTGGAAAATCTATCTCAGTTTAGCCCAAGTCCAACCTAAAAGTAATGGGGCAGGCTTGGGCTGGGCCGGCCCAGCATCGTCATTAGAGGATACTCTTGAATTCATCTTTGGAAAATGATTGAAGTCCAATTTTATAATACTATCTCTTGCTAAAATTTTAGAGAAGTGTTATGCATTACATTTTTAATTTGTACAAAAAAATACCTCACAAGCTAGAGATTCATTAAATATAATATAGTATGTTCGCATTAACTAAGTCATTTCAAATGGGTGAAGAACAAATTACCCATACGTTTTTAAAAAAAGGGGTTAAATGGGGCTGCCCACATGGGAGCTAACTTGACTCTCCACGTTGTTTCGCCTATTTTTTTTATTTTTTTATTTTTGAAAATTTCTTTCATGAATATTCATCACTATATTCCTATATTATGACATTCAAATTTCGTGCGAAACAGAGACTCCTATAGCCTCCATCCGGACAGTCACTTTTTAACGATAACAGAATTGCTAAAAACGACCATTCTAGATGTAGGCCGTAGGAGTCTCTGTTTCGCGTGAAATTTTAATGACATAATATAGGGACATATTAATGAAAATTCACGGAAGAAATTTTCAAAAAAAAGTAGACGAAATGGCAGGGGGAGCCAAGTTAGCTCCCCCATGGGGGCAGCCCCATTTTCCCCTAAAAACAATAAAATCACTCAAAATATACTATTTTCCATATTCTCAACATTCTATATTACACTGAGCTAGCAAGCAAGATCGGGCTTGGGACAACCTCAACCCGAAAAACCATATAATTTTTGCCCAGGGCCGACCCATTTCAATTTTGGGCTCGGGCCAGGCCAGGATAAGAGGGCTGGATTTTACGCTAGGATGGGCTGGCCCATCTCAATGGTCCTCCCCATGGAAGGTTGCATCGGCGCTATATCGCCGATATAACGATATCGAGAGGAGACCGATATGGATACCGATATAGCGATATTTCCTCCTTTTCAGGCATTTCCTTCACAAAAGAGCGTCGATATGGATGATATTTCTGCAATATATCGTCGAAATATCGTTGAAATATTGAATCGACACAATATCGAAATCGTACGGCGTTCCACGCTCCTCCCTACTCTACGCTCTCGTTCCTTGACACTTGCATTTGAATCCACTTCTTTAACTATTGTTGTGCAGGTTGCTTTTAGGACAAAGGTTTTCCATCCAAACATAAACAGCAATGGAAATATATGTCTGGACATCCTCAAGGAGCAGTGGAGCCCTGCCCTCACAATCTCCAAGGTAAAGAAAAAGCCCATTGGGCTTTGTTGGGCCTGAGATTAAAGATATGCTGTTTTGCGGTGCAGGTATTGCTGTCGATATGCTCGCTCCTGACGGATCCGAATCCGGATGATCCGCTGGTGCCCGAGATAGCCCACATGTGCAAGATGGACAAGATCAAGTATGAGTCCACGGCCCGCAACTGGACCCAGAAGTACGCCATGGGCTAGAGGCCCACGAAGCGAGGGCGTTTTATTATATAAATTATTCACACTTTGGTAGCTATACGAAAATAAATAAAAACCTTGAGATGGCGTTATTATTTGAGAGCTTTTGTAATCATGAAGTGCTTCCAAGAGATTGGCTTTTGTGTATTGTCTTTAACTTTTGAATGTCTGAGCAGAGAAGGATATAGAAATAGGTGGCAAAGATGCTAGAGGTGGATATGGCTCGGATAAACTCCGTAATTCGATCCAATATGAATTATTGGTTCAGATTGATTTTGTCATTCTAATGGATTGGATCGGATTGAGATCTTGAAAATCTATTAGATTATGGATTGGATTGAATCTCTACCAAAAACAGAACCGTTTCAATCCGTTAATCCGTTACCATTATATATGATAACTATTAACATTTACGACTTTATTTCTTATTGTAATTTTTACCCAGCAGATCCTATAAACTTTTTAAATTACTTCTATGATCTTTCACACAACATAATTACCTCCATCGATCCTGTAAATTACCCCAAGAACCCCAACGGGCTTCAAACGGATTACCCGAAGTGTTCATGGGGTAAGAGTTAGCAAGTTTACGGGGTCGATAGGGGAATTATATTATTTCAAAGGTCGTTGAGGTAATTGGCAAAGTTTATAGGATATGTCAGATAAAAATCCCTTTCTTATTCTACTTTATGA
This sequence comes from Ottelia alismoides, assembly GCA_037367405.1. Taxonomy (NCBI): domain Eukaryota; kingdom Viridiplantae; phylum Streptophyta; class Magnoliopsida; order Alismatales; family Hydrocharitaceae; genus Ottelia; species Ottelia alismoides. The sequence continues at coordinate 65,378 of JAZKJV010008327.1, read as the reverse complement.
ATTCCACCCACATCCTTCTTATTCTAAGTGAGATTTTAAATATAATTTAACATGTAATATAATACAAAGAAAGGTAGCTTTAAGATTAAAATATAAAAAGTGCAACTAACTTTTTCTATTTTGACAAGTCAATCTTACAATTTTGTCCACGCAATCATTTTGGACCTTGCATCTCATTCTCAAGCAGAGCTTATTTCATCTTTGATCAATTGTGTATGCTCGAATCCCAACTCCTTAGAGATACCTTCACTGGATTTATTTGTTGCTTGGAGATGTGGGATACGGTCCTCTTTTCCATCTCATTTTCTGACCATAAAATACAAAGCATATATTAGATATTGATATTGTTGCCTTTATGCCAAGTTCTTAAACGTTACATTTTTCAATAAAATTCAATAATAATATAATTTTTCTATATTTCTTTTGCAAAGTAGCACCCACTTAAATGATCTTGTGGTAGTGCAGTGTGCCCACCACCTAAAAGATCAGGGTTCAGATCCCCCTTTGTAGGGGTTGCATTAGGTAGTCGACAACCAACGTAAAAAATAGGTGAATCATTCAACATAGATTTGAGCAAAATTCATATAGTCGATGCTACTTATAGTTGGAGAAGACTTTACCATATTATATTTCTTTTGCAAAATATTTGTAATTAACCATCGGATTACACCGAATGCCGAGATTTATTGTTATTTTCTTTAATTTCTAAAAAGGTGGCACATCCTTTAATTGGGACGGCTCGGTAGTACGTGTCTTTGTCCTCCCAAAGAACACCCAAAACACATCCTAGTCCTAAAACTAGACTAGGCCAAAATGCGGGTCGGGCCAAACGTCGAGGTTAAAAAAATCTTTTCCAAAGCCCGCCATGGGTTGCTGGCTCATGACCCATTTTGTTCTTTTCTTCTTTGAATTTTTAATATATTTAGTATATATAAATGATTTTATTAATACTATTTATACTTTATATAACTAATATAAGTATACGTGTTACTTGACATGTAAGCTATTAAATTTTATTAAAACTAATGTCACATAAGAAAAACTTGATGTAAATCGTATTACACATGTATTATTTAGCTTATGTTTATATATTTTTTATTTTTTTACGGGCCAAATCGAGCCGGTCCATATCCAAATCTCCTAACTTAAGTCCGACTCATGAGCGAACTGAACGGGTGGACCCTAGTTCGTTGACCAGATCTACCTAAAACCCACCTCTGCTCTTCCGTTGTACAACACCGTCCCTTTTCTGCTCATAGCCCATCATCATCCCCTCCATTTAATCCCTCTCGTCCCCCTTCCAATGGCGTTGTCTATCTCAGTTCTTGGCAGATCACTAAATCTTTACTTGTTTCATGTCATCCCCCCATTCCAATGGCGTTGTACAGCTCTTCATCTCTCCTCGAGAATAGGAGCATCGATTCAGCATGATGTGAATGCACTGAGGGCCAAAGCCGGAGAAGGCAGATTTTTTTAAGCTTTTATTGCCGATCTCCCATTTTTATATCTGAATGATCTGAATAACCAGGACCTTTGTCTATTGTGGAATGTTTATTCTTTTCAGCAGATGATGCCATTTTAATTATGTAATCGTGATATATTATATTCATACGATATCGTGATATATTATATTCTACAGTTTGGTTCTCCAAAAACTTTAGTATCCGAAGAAAGATGAGTGGTATCCTCCTACCATTGTTCCTATATCAGCTTTTTACCGATTTACATGCGTATACACCCCCTTACTGAAGATTTAGTTCAGTGTGGTAGAGAGGATTGTCCGGATGGAAGAGAGGATAGCAAAGACTTCCCACGTTTGATCTCTCATATCAAAAGAGTGTATCTCTCTAGTGAAGAGCATTGTACCTTGTTGTAGGGAGCTTTTCAAAAAGACTGACTTATTTCTTGCTATGAATGAGATCTTGAGAGTCCTTGATCATTGGTTATGTGGAAAGTATATGAAGATTCATGTAAGGAGTCGAGCATGTCATATCACTAAGAAGACTGGAGAGAGTGAAAGTCACCTTGTTGGCATCATTAAGCCTCTCCACAAGAGTCTTGAGATATCTACGCTATGGAGGGGCTTGTCCTTGATGACGAGCTTCTCGATCGGATTTTTAAAGCACCTATCTTGACAGTTAAGAGCATCTCTTTTGGTTGTCGACTTGTCTTCTCTCAAGTTTTTTAAAGACATCTATTTATAAGGTGATCGTTGAGCCATGATCCGTATCTGCTTGGGTGATGCTATTGTTTCTTCCATGATGTACTTTTGCAAGTGTTTCGTCCTCAAAACAGATGTGATTGTAGGTCTGGCAACAGAAAGTATATACAACAACATCTCATTCTTAGCTCTCTCTCTACCCGGGAGAAGACGGTGGTATTACTAAGCTAGTGGACCAGGGTTGAACGCTCCTATGCTTTAGCTATCGATCATAACAGTGGTCGTTCCAAGGAGAGAGACAAAGATTTTCTTAACATCAGGCAATGCCTTCGCAAGGTCGCAAGTGGCCATTTTACAACAACGATAAAAGTTTTGTCTTCATCCGATGTGGCACTTTTCAGTGGAGATACCTTTAGGGATTTGGAGGAGAAACACCCTAGCATTCCACCTCTGTCCCGAACAGGTTATCCCCTATCTGAAGTTCCTCTTGTTGTGGAAGTTGACACCATTGGGTGTATCAAGTCTTTCTCTAAAGGAACTTCCTGTGGTAGAGACAGTTTGGGGGTCCACCACCTCCCTGTTGCTATGTATGGAGAAGGGTCTGTCGTAGCCATGGACCTTTTACATGTCATCACTCTTGTGGTTAATTTATAATTGGGAGGGAGATGTCCCTTGTATTTGTTAGAATTTATAGCGTCTGCACCGCTTACACTCTTGCTTAAGGCAGAAAACAACATTCGTCCTATTGCAATTGGTACTATTTGGAGGTGACTTGTGTCTAAAGTTGCTATGGTAGGAGTAAGTAAAGATATGGTCTAATCAATGTTCAGGAAGGCGCTATGCGGTATTCAGTCGGAGAGGTCACCGCATAGAGAGTATGCGGTATGCGGGAGAGTACGCGGGGAGTATGCGGTTTTATGCAGTTCGGTATTTTTTATTATTAAAAATATAAATTAACATTTAATATTATGTTAATATCCTCAGACGGAAGAGTATACAGGGAGTATGCGGTTATGCGGTTTTATACGGAAGAGTATGCGGTTTTATGCTGAGAGTATGCGGTTTTATGCAGGGAGTATGCGGTTTTATGCTATTATGTGGGTGGGGCTATTAGGTTTTAGATTAAATAAAAAAAGTTCTATCAGAAAAGCGGCCGAGTATGCGGCCGCATAGGGGGTATACTCGGCCGAGTATGCGGGTAAACCCGCATACATGGTCGTTTCATCATACTCGGAGCGGCAAAGGCCCCCGAGTACGAGTATGCGGCCGAGTATGCGGCTTACTCGACCGCTTTTCTGAACACTGGGTCAAATACTTCAATGATTTCCAGTTTAGAATGGGTGTTTCTGGTGGAGCTGAGGTTGTTCTTCACATTGTCAACAGAGTATTGAACGCACGCCATAGCGATGGTTCTCTTTCCTTGCTCACAGTGGATTTTTTCAATGCCTTCAATATTCTTTATAGATATTCCTTATTACGTCAGGTGCGAGTAAGATGCCTATATATTTCTTTGTGGTGGAGTTCTTATATGGACAGGTAACGAGATTATACATTGGAGATCGACATATATGGTCGTCCGCCAGAGTGCAACATGGTGATCCTCTAGAATCACTCCTTTTTTCCTCTCGTACTAGACCCACTTATCCATTATATCAAGGATAATTGCAAGCTATTTTTTCATGCATGGTATTTAATGATGGTATGGTTATTGGAGATATAGATGAGGTGGCCAAGGATCTACCATCATTGTGGGCCAAACTTGGGCCTGATGCTAAATATTCATAAAATTGAACTCTTTCGGCCTACTCTCCTGCTTATCGACCTCCCGGAGACACAAGCCCTTTCTTGTCATATTTTTTATAGTACCGGTCCCATGTGATGGTCGGAAGCTTCACAAAAGGTTGTTCCCAACATACATTGAAAGACCTTTATTAGACGTGAAGTTGCTAGGCAGGACAGTTAGTAAGGATAAAATTTTCATTGAAGGCTTGGCTTTGGAGAGGACTGCTAAAGTTGTGAAATTGATAAATCTTCTCCCTCAATTGGGCAACCTCTAGAGTGAGCTTCTTTTACCGTAATACTTTTATTTGACTTGAGGACTTGTCAACCTATATACACAGAGGAGGTTGCAATATTATTCGACAGAGGCTTACAAGAGGCTACTGAGGACATTGTTGTTTGTGGAGGCCCCTTTTTTGGAGACCTCCAATGGAGGGTGGCGTATTGCCTATTCAACTTAGAGGTTTGGGGCAACTTTTAGTAGTTGAGGCTTCTTCCTATACCTTTGTGGCTTCCATGGTGCAGTATTGGGAGCTTCAGGATGGTATATTGCGAGACTACGAGATTTACAATATGAACTCCATCTTTGATTGTGCTCTTCATTGACTTCATGGCATAATTCCCTCATTCAGTCTCAGTTGTTTCTCTACAAAGGGCACCATCCTCCAAAGACCCAAAGTGTTTTGGCGGGTTTTTTTTTACAAAGTAATCGAGGATATGGAGGTGAAATTTGACATGACCATTAGATAAAAGGTATCTTTTTGGTGTCTTCAAGCTGATCATGCTCAAGAGTTTGTCCCTGCTATTCCTATTGATGGACTTAGTCTGCACATGTCACCAGTGGAGTATCATAGTATCCTCAGATACCGTCTCATGATTCCTTTTTTCCCATTTGATGAGATATGCTCAGTTTGCCGTAAGGCATGCCTAGACATTTTGGGGATCGTGCAATTTTCGGGTTTAACTATATACACGGTCTTGTTAGAGTCCTTTTATTTGATGTACTCAGACGTGCATGTGTTGCTGCTAAGAAAGAGGTGCCTGTGAACTTTTTAATTGATCCGCAGGAGGGACGATCAACATTTAGACCATCTGATATTTTGATTTTTGATTGGGTTGGAGGGGAACATGCTTGTGTAGATTTGACAGGAGTTTCACCGATGGTGGGGTAAAAGAGCGAGACCTTCATAGCAGGGCATGCTGCCCTTAAAGCTTCTTCAGCAAAAGCTGAAGAAGCATGAGAAAACATGCATTAAGAATCAACATGCCTTCATCCTTTTTGGTTTTGATACTTTTGGATTCTTAGCACCAAAAGCTATGGAGCTTTTGAAAAGGGTACAAAAAGTCATGAGCAGTAATGTTATGGTTCATAAGTTTATGGATGTATTATTTATAAGGATTGATTTTGTAATTAAAAAGAAGTAATGGCGCAGCTTGTTGCTCACTTGTCTCCTATTTTGATGTAATCTAAATGACCTATTGGTCCCGTTCATGCTTAACTATCATACGTTCAATATTTTTTGCATGAATATGAAAAATGCCCTTATCTCCAAGATACACTTCAATGTTGCTTATTGCAAACTTAGTTCATTATTTTTTTCCAAGAGGGGAAGTAGAGACCGCAATCATCTAACGATTATTACATGTTGAAATGTGAGCGGGTAGATCGTCTACATATTGCAGATTCTACGGTAAAATCATGGGGTCGCTCGAGCCGCTCGATCTTGATCGAGTGGTCCGCACGAATTTCCATGGTATGGGCTTACAAAAGGTGTGATTTCGTGTGAATCGTTCGATCGAGATCGAGCAATTCTGGTGCCTCACAATTTTACTGTAGAGTTTGCAGTATTGCATATCATCCTCTCGCGAACTGTGAATACCTTTATAAGCTGTGCGAAGTGGCTTTCATTTTCGATTATGACCGCATTTTGTGTATATGTGGTTGTACATGGATACAATCAACGATGCTTCTTTTAGAAATGTTGCTCTAGTTTGGGCTAATGAAAGATCTTGCCTCCCCTCCCCCACCCCCCATCACTCACCTCCGCTGGTCTTCCCCGAAAAGGCCATGAATACCATACATGTAGGGGAGTTGGATCTGAGGTTGCCATCAAAGTTTACAATAGATATGAAGAAAGGGGGTTCGATTGACTGAGGGTTGTTTGGATAAAAAGAAATGGAATAATAGGTTAATTCTCCATTCGGTGCAGTTCTCAAGAGTACGATTATTCCCATCCACATCACATTATTTCACATTATTCCACTCTTATTCTTATCTTTATTCTGCCTTACCTACCTTTATTCCACCTTATTAACTCCTTACTTTTGTCTTTCCAACATAACAAAGAATAGACCTTTATTCTCCTTATTCCTGCTTATTCCCGAACCAAATGATCCCTTAAGATGAGCAGCTTCGAATAACTAGAAGTATTTTTTTAAGGGATATTTACATCCATAATCCTAAGTAATTTCGTAATTACCTCAGGAACCCTTGATAATCAGGAATTACACCCAAGACCTTGGGTAGTGCTTAACTATTACACCCATAACCTCGTTTTAATTCCCATCTAACTTTTCGTTAACTATGACGGTATCTGTCAAGTATTTTATATTTTGTACCTTTTAATTTCCCATTATTTACAAATGATACTAATATCCCCTTCTTCCTCCTCCCCTTCATCATCCTCCTCCGACCAACTCCTCCTCGCCTTCCTCCTCCTGCTGACCACCTCCTCCAAAATCAAACCATCGAAGTCCATCCACTCCCTCGTCTGCAAACCCTCGTCGATGCCCTCCTTCCTGCTAGTCATCGGTTGAAGCCTCCCCTCCCAACCAGCAAGCTCCCGTCAAACTCCCGCCTCTACCTACAAGCCCCAGGTTGGAGCTCCCCCCCACCCCCCGCATGCACCTCCGTTCGCAAGCTCAGGTCGGACATCTCACGTTCCTCCGCCCTGCAAGCCTCAAATTGAACCTCCCCATGCACGCGCCTCCGCCCGCAAGTTCCAGATCGGAGACCAGGCCCTCCCGCTCACCTGCAAGATCCAGCCCCACCCCCCACCCTCGTGCGCCTCTCCGTCCTGCAATCCCCAGGTCAGAGCTCCCCCTAGGCGCACCCTCGCCCGCATGCGCGAGATCGGAGGCCCAAGCCCCCTCGCCCCCAGGCACACGTAAGCTCCAACCCTACCCCCGACAAGCCCCAGGTTGGATCTCCCCCTTGCGTGCACCTCCATCTGCTTACTCCCGTTATCGTGAAAGACCCCACCGCCTGCTGCAAGCTCCAGGATAGAACCCACTCCTCCTCTCCTTCCTTTCTTTTTTTTATTAATCTCAGACATTAGATCATGGATTGGGTTAGATTAATTCAGCCATCTGGTTGAGTTAAGGAACTAAACTAACGGAATGTTATGGGTGTAAACAGAATGGTTATTCAGGGTCCCGAGTGTAATTCGTGATTATCGAAGTTACATGGGGTAATTATGAAATTACTCAGGATTATAGGTATAAATATCCTTTTTTTAATTAGAGAATAATGATGCTTTGAAGACCGATTATTGAAGGACCAAGTCTAGTTCTCGATTCAGGTCCATCTTGCTCATCTGGATGCTTGATCCCTAGTTTGGGATAGTAGGAAGAGAAGCATCGTCTTTGAGAAACACATCTGATCAACCATACATTCAATGCCTCTTATTCAAGAACCAACAAGAACTACTCAAGAACTACTGTTTTTTCATCATTGTGTGAGCTGAGGAGAGCAGATCCTCTATAGTACTGCAGAGTCTGCTATGAAATCAGTGGACTATTTGAGCCGCTTGATGTTGATCGAGCGATTCACACGAATTTCCACGATATAGGCTCACAAAAACAGCGAAGCGCTCAATCAAGATCAAGCGGCTCCGGTGGTCCAAGATTTCACAGTAGACTCTGCAGTACTGCAGAGGATCTGCTCCCGTGAGATAAGAGGGTCCTAATCCTCTCCGCCCCAAGTCCATTTCCATCGCCCCGCAGTAGCTCCATCTTGGGTGAACCAAGATGTAAAGTTGTGGCTCTGCCTCGAGCTTTGCATTGGCCGTCCACTTCTCACCACCGAGTACATTTTCACCGTCGTGCAGTACCAGCTTCAGAGGTGTATCATTGACCGCAACCTCGATCGAGGAGAAGTTGCAGAGGTGGGGCGGAGTTGCCAAGGAGATCGAGGGGGTTGAGAGGGAGTTGCTAGGGGGATTGAGACTAGTTGGTTTTCGTTCTTTGTTTGAAAAGAGGAAGGGGAGATGCAAAGATGTAGGGAGGTTCCTCTGTTGTGATGTTGTGCTTGTTGTAACCGTTCGCACCGCTCGATCTTGATCGAGGGGTTCGCGCAATCTTGCATGGTACGGGCCCACAAAAGGTGCAAGATCGTGCGAACTGCTTGATCAAGATCGAACGGCTCGAGCGATTGCAGCAGAATCTCCTGCACTACACGCTACAACAGACGATCTGCCTCCATAGAGATGAGTAGAACATCTTTTCGTCTTTTGATCTGGATGGCTTTTAAACAATGTTTGCTCTGTTTGACGGTGTGGGAACTGGGAGGGGAGCACGTTGTTCTAGTTAAAGTAGTTTGATATCTTAATCGTTACAACGGTAAGCTTGGAGACCACAATGATAAATTATGAAAAGTTTGGAAATTTCCTTGTAATTTACTTAAAAAAATAAAAATGCTATGCAGAACAAGCTTCATATTCAACTTAGCAGAACTATTTTAAGGATTGTTATCCCATTTTTCACAGAAATCCTCCAACCGGATGTAACATAAGAATAATCCACAATTAGATCTATAGAAAAGTCCTTCAAATTATATATAACAGAATGATAAGCCATACTTACATGTGCAATAATAAACGTTGGTAGAGGAAGTTGAGTTGGGCCATATATAAATATTCAGATAAAAAAGTTGACTAGAACTATCTTCATGACAACTTTTCTTGTATAAACTTGAATCAAATGTCTTCAGCAGCATATGATATGAAAGCAGCTGTCAGTGAAGCAACTCCAGCAGAGCTAATATTTTCTAAAATATATCTTAATAGCTCTAAAGCTTCTCAGCACTTTTCGACTTCAGCTCAAATCATCAACATTCTTCAGCTCAAATCATTAGCAAAATGTAGAGCAGATATGAATTCATTCAGGACAGCCAGTCTTAATCAACATGAAAAATGGACCAAAGAACCTGCTAGCAATAAAGAACCCAAGTAGCACATCGTTTAATTATTGTGTTTTCATCAGTTGTGCTCCTCCGAAAATCCAATATCAGTTACACTACTCTCTTTGGGAATTGGAACAGGAAGGATGGTATGTCCTTTTGACCTCGAGGTCATTGTTTTGTGCCCCCTACTTCTTCTTGTTCTATCACTTGTGCTCTTCGGGTTAGTTATCGTCAATCCTCAATGCGAACAGACGTTAACTTTGGGGACATATCAGAAATTAAATTTTTAAAAAAAATAGGCTGAAAATTATATCCCCTTCTTCCTTCTCCATTGTCCTCTTCCTCCCCTTTCTCTTCATCCTCCCCAGCCTCCTGCTCCTCCTCCAGTGCCTCCTCCCCCATCCCTGACCTCCCCTCCGCCCTCGCACCTCTCTATGCATCGTGCCTCACTGCCTCCTCCTTCTCCAAGGGACGTCTTGCCGTCACCGTCGCAGGGAGGAGGTTGTTTCTTCGGATGCATGCAAGGGAATGAGCTGCTCGAGGAGCTGCAAGGTTTCTCGATGAAGCAAGAGCGGAGGACGATGAAGAAGGCGTTGGCGGAGGAGGAGCAAGGGGGCGGAGGAGGAAGGGGATGTGAGGAGTAGAAAGGGGAGGGGAGAGGAGGTTGTGGGATGAAACGTGGGACCTCTTAGTATTTTTTTAGTTAAGATAAATTTTTGATTAATTGATTAACGAAACTCATCAAAAAATTCAATAAAATTCATCATTTGATCCGCAATGAGTGATATATCGGTGAAAAAAATAAAAATTGTATCGATTTGATAGACGCATGAAGGTGTAATTAAGAGAGAAATTATGAAGAGAAAGGAAGTAGAACAAATGGAGGAAGAAGAAGAAGATGAAGAAGAAGTCTGGATAATTACTCCCCTCTTAACTGCACATGGCTAAGTTCAACTTGTTGACGGTTAAACTAACGGAGGGGCACAAGTTATAGAATGACATGAAGTCAGGGGCACAACTGGTATTCCTAAAAGAAGAGGGGCATAACTGATATCGAAATCTCTCAGATGAGTACAACTGATAAAAATCCTAAAAAGATTTTGGGGTAATCTCTACAACATGGCGACCTATGCAAAGGAACAACGTCGACCCATGACAGAGATGCGAAGGAAAGGGAGGGTGTTGGAGAAAGAACATCGACGATGACCCGATTGCGAGTAAGAGAGGTTGTAGGTATTCTCTGTAAGGAAGAAGACACGTGCTATGGAGCAGCCCCGATGTCATAGCTTTCCATAAATTAAAGAAAAAGACAATAAATATCGGCCCTTGGTGTAATCCGACAATCTCAACACCTTAGGGCAGCTACAATTGGTTGCCCCATTAAACCCCTTATAATTATTGTAGTTGAATTATTAATTCAGTTAAAATCCATTGATATTGACAAAAAACGATTCAACTTAAAATGGGGGAGAATATATAATAACAAAAATCCAATCCAATCCATAAACCAATAGGCCTGATTGATTTCGATTTGAATATTTAATGAATTAAATTGGATTATAATTCATTAAAGTTGATTTGGACATAGAATAAGGTAAAATCCCATCCATATGCACCCCTAATAAATAAATGCTCCGTTAAACTTATCATAATACATAAATAGTTATGCAAATATCATGTTTGCAAAGATAAATCTGTAATTTTTTTTACAGGAAATCATGCCTTTCCAATTAATTAGGATTGAGTCTTCGTGGAAATACATGGGTGATGATCCTATTATAAGGATCAATTTAGGATTATAAAGGTTTGGTGTAAATGGACATGATTTTAGGGGTAATGGTGTAAAATCACTATATCTAAACCTATCAATACTAGGGTAAATTATAACTAATTGCTTCAACTATGTCTTGAATCTCAACTACGAAGAGGATACTAAACTTCAATTTTAGGATTTAACATCAACACAAAAAGATCAATAAAGCTGATAAAAGCATGTGTTTGAGATTAAAAAGGAGAGAGATCGGACTCCTCTTTGTTACATTTGAAAAATGAGGCTCATGAATGTGTTTTTGATGCTTGATTATGGCCTTTTTGTAAATTTCCAATATTATGCATATGGCTAAACTTAAAAATATTTTTGTATGTGTGTATCACCAAATATGTAAGAATTTTAAATGTTAAAGTAATATTGATGTAATGAATTACAAGAAATAGGATGATTATAAACGTTACATCGTACATGCATCTGGTTTCATGTTTTCCCTTCCAATTTCTTTTGATTTGAGATAGTCATAACATCAAGAGTACATGTGTAAATACAGATGTTTTGTAAAAAAATATTGTATCGAATTTTGTCAGAAACAGAGACTCGTACGACCTCCATCTATACATTCAATTTTTTAATGGTCGTAGGATTTTTTTAAATTGACCCTATCTGGATGGAGGTCGTAGGAGTTTATGTTTCTAACAAAATTTGAATGGCATATAGAGAGATATAGGGATGAATATACATGACGATATTTTTTAAAAAAAATAAAAAAAGTTGATAAAAACCCATACATCCCTATATATACAATACAAGTGTTATTGACAGAGAACGACAAGAATAGTATCGGCATGTTTTGATTAACATTCACATATATCAAAACATAACGATTGTAATACTCATGCCTCTAAAGATAGTCTTATATCTAAAACTCACAAAGTGTGAGAGTGGGTTATAAGTGGTGGGAATTACCACTTGACAACTTGAACTTAAGCATTTTGGGTGGTTTCCAACGGGTTCATCTGGACATGTATCCAACAAGTTCTCAGGATCAGTTTTCCTCAATAACGGACAGGAGATCTAAGCCCAAAATATTACAACGATAGAGATAATATGTAAAAAAGGAATAAAAACAAAGAAGAATGGATATAAGTTTTTGGTCGATGTGGATGCACGTCACTTCTAATCAAACTTAGGTGGGAATAGATTACCTACTCCTTCTAAATAAATTTATAATAATACAACATGTAAAACATGGCGAAGAATAAGAAACCAATGAGATATTCTATGGAGTGTTGGAAGTTGGCTTGGAAGGTAAACAAACGCAAGAAACTTTGATGGACCTCATCTCCATTTTTGTTCGTTTTTCACGAGATCGAGGGCTTTGCTCTTTGTTTTTATTCACTTGATTAAAAAGATAACGAAGTGATAAGTACAATAAGTAAGATTGAGTTGTAATTATGGCTGCTTATCGAACTGAACATGTTCGTATTCGATTAGAGTTCGTTCAATAATGCTTGAAAAATGTCCGTTCGTTTCCAAACCAACTGAACGTGAAATTCAAATTTTAGTTCGATAGCTTAATGAACCGAACATGAACATAACATATGTTCGTTCTATAAAAATTCGAGTTCGATATGTATATATGTGTGTGTATTCGTGTGTGTAACTTCGTAATTATACACTTGATAAATTTCGATATTAAAGAAATTATGATATTTATTGAGCTTTGTACCACTTTAATTTGAATAATTTCTTATTTTTACTGCTTATCGAATCTTATTATTGAACTCCAGTTTCAAATTTATTCTTATAATTAAGTTTTAATTAAGTTAAATCGTTAACAAACTATTATCGAACCAAACTCGAACATTCATTTTCTAAACGAACTCGAACTCAAACATATCCTATTGAACATTTATCGAACCGAACTCGAACATATGTTCGTTCATTATAGTATAGCAACCGTAATTGTAATAAATGATGTGGCCAATTTTAGATCGAATTGGTTATTTTAGAGTGGGGTCAAGGAGATATTATCCTAAATCTAATAACGTTTGATTTAAAATATCTCCAACATCATTGTTAAAGGCTATTTAATGATTTTTATATACTGGAATTATAAAAACAGTCTTTTATAGACATCCACATGAATGTGTCAAGGTGTTTCTAATTATCTACATGCAATCATAAGTTCGTAGCAACTTTTTAAATATTGGGAAGCAATATATACCCAAAAAAGTTGTCTGAAAATTTTATTTACATTTAGCATAGCCATCCATCTTAGCTGCCTTCAATTGCATCATATCATTACAAGAAAAATTAGTTGTGACCACGGAATATGGCTACGGAAACTTGTAGCCACGATAATTCCGTGGCCACTAGTTTCTCGTAGCCACAATCTGTGGCCAAAGTCTTCATATAAGAGTTCTGGCCACGATAAATTCCGTGGCCACTTGTAGTGGCCACGGTATATTCGTGGCTAGAGAACTCTGGCGACGAGACTTGTAGCTACGGCTACTGGCTACGACGTGCCGTGGTCAGAGCCCAATTCTGTGGCCACAACCCCTATATCTGTGGCCATAATTCTGTAGCCACAACTTGTTTTCATTGTAATGTATCTTTGAATCCAAAAATCGATTCCATGAAATATTTTTGTCATTTTTAAGGTTCTCATTTTTCTTTAAAAATCTAATATCTCTGTTCACAAGAAAAAAAGTATGGCCCAAGTATGAAATTGTTTTTCTTTAATGCTTCTTTTTTTTTGGTGCAACGGGGCATTGATAAGCAGCCTATATAAAAAGAGAATCATAATGCCATCATAGATTTTATTTTTATTTTATGAAACTCATATATCCATTTAATCATCATAAACTACATCCAGCCAATTTGATTCGCAAGTTTAATATTTTGTAAAAGGACGATACATGAGTAGACGTTGAGAAGGTTATGAGTGGTGGACATACGAGCACTGTGGGCCCAAGCAATTAGGGATATATGTGAAACTCTCTAATGGTCTAGTGGTAGAAGTGGTAGAAGCAATGGTCTCTCACTTTAAGAATCGAAGTTCAAACCCTTCACCTCCCTTATCTACTAAAAGTTAAGGATATGGAAATAATTTTTGTTTTTCCTCGTGGATGCATATTTACACACATGCATTTTTATATATGTGTGCACCCATGTATGTTTTGTAGTGGGTTTAAGTCCCCGGTCCGTTATTGAGAAAAATTGTCGCTGACAACTTGTTGGGTCACATCTAAAACTAACAAAGTGTAAGAGTGGGTTATAAGTGGTGGGGATTACTACTTGATAACTTGAACTTACACTACAAGAAAAATTAGTTATGGCCACGGAATGTGGCTACGGAAACTTGTGGCCACGATAATTCCGTGGCCACTAGTTTCTCGTAGTTACAATCCGTGGCCAAAGTCCTCATACAAGAGTTGTGGTCACGACAAATTCTGTGGTCACTTGTAGTGGCCCGACATATTCATGGTTAGATAACTCTCGCGACGAGATTTGTAGCTACGGCTACTGGCCACGAAGTGTTGTGGCCAGAGCTTAATTCCGTGGCCACTAGCCCCAAATCCGTGGGCATAGTTTTGTGGCCTCAACTTGTTTTTGTTGTAGTGTTAACCATTTTGGGTGGTTGTCAACGGATTCATTTGGGCCCGAACCCAACAAATCGTCAGACTCAATTTTCCTCAATAACAAACTGGAGACCTAAGCCCGAGACGTTACATGTTTGGTTTATAAAACAATCATGCAATCAATATAGATGCATTCGTATATGTAAATATTTAGACTTGTCATCTATTGTACCCATGTGCAAGCAAAATATATATATCTATTACAAACATATTCACATATGATTAATATATGTATCTCAGCCATGGTCGGTCTCAAGTCCAGGTAATGAGGAGGGTTACTCGTTAGGTAGAAAACAAGCATCGCAAGAAAGACAAATTTCTAAATAGTGTTCTTTTTAAATAATACTATTTAAAAATTGTCTTACAATAGATCGGATCTTTTCAACATAGATTTAAGCAAACATATCACGTGAATGTAATAAGAAGTTGACAAGGACTGCTACATCGTTGCTCGAATGTAGTTTAAAATTTGAAAAAGTACTTGTATGAAGAACGCATGTATGAAAGAAAGAATGTGAACAGACGATACCGTCTACACTTTAGCCCTAGATTATAATACCATGAACAAGAATGCATCAAAGGAGATCGGAGTGGATTCAACAAGATCGAAGCCTTGTCTTCTTCGGTGTATACATCCTGAAAAAAGAAAACGAAAAAGAAAATTATCCTTTCGTCATCGAAGAAGACGATGACATAGCATCAACCACTACTAGTAGATGGCCCTCACTTATCATGAATCTTTATATCTTTATTGTTTCCTTAGGCTTATATTTCACGTGCATATCAAGTGGGGCATTCATTCAAAGATATATATTCCCACCGACATTACTCTTGTAATTATTTATTAGATGGCGTAGAAATGACGTCCCATTTGTGTTATATCTTCACGATTAATCAAGGGATAAATGGGGCTGCCCCTTAGGGGGAGCTAACTTGGCTCCCCCCGCCTTATTTTCACCACTTTTTATTTTTTTCTGAAAATTTTTTCCATGAGTATTCATCACTATATCCCTATATTATGCTATTAAAATTTCATGTGAACAGAGACTCCTACGGCCTCCATCCAGACAGTCATTTTTTAACGGTAACATGATTTTTTAAATCGACCCCATTCGGATGAGGTCGTAGGAGTCTCTGTTTCGCATGAAATTTGAATGACATAATATAGTGATATAATAATGAATTTACACGTTTTTAGATTTCAAAAAAATAAAAAAATTATGTCAAAAAGGAGCGGGGGAGCTAAGTTAGCTCCCCATAGGGGGGACTTTTTTAAAAATAATTAATAAAATATTCTTAATTAATTAAATAACCATCATGTCATAATATTTAAAAATATAGCTATCAATTGGCACCTGAGGTGCCGATTTGGAAACATAAGGGATGTACATGCAAATTGCCCAATGAATTTGCCCAAATTGGCACCTCAAGTGCCGATTTGGGCATCCTCATTGAGAAATTTACATTTCTATCATTTGGGTCATTTGTATTCACATCCCCTCGTTTGTTATCAATAGTTTTTTTTTCAACATACATCTACCTTAGTTTTTTGGGCTCAAAACTTCGTATTCCAATTATATGATTCCTAAATGACATTGATTTTTATTCAATCATACTCGTATCCGATCTTTAGTCGATCAATATTCTTATTCACTTTTTATTCGATTCAGATTTGATTCAATGAATATTCTATATGAATTCGTATCCAATTATATGTTTCCCTAAATCTTCTTCCTGGCTCATATCCATACACAGATTGTTATTCCTATTTGATATAAATGGTGTAAATATGGATATGAAAATTGACATATCTGATATGTATCCGATCCTTTTTCATAGTTAATCAGCGTTGATCTAACCACTCTAGAATTA
Organism: Ottelia alismoides; assembly: GCA_037367405.1. Lineage (NCBI taxonomy): Eukaryota > Viridiplantae > Streptophyta > Magnoliopsida > Alismatales > Hydrocharitaceae > Ottelia > Ottelia alismoides. The sequence goes on along the minus strand of JAZKJV010008327.1, from coordinate 48,969 downwards.
AATTGAATAAGTGACAATTATTACGTATAAGTATAATTAATTAGAATAAAGGATTTAGTGTATAATATAATGAAGGAAAATAATTATAATAAAATTTAAAATTTTGAAAAAAAATATTTAAATAATAGAAAGGGTATGCATATACCATTCAAATGTAATTATATCATTGTGGTAATGCTCTACTTTTGATAACAAAAAAGGTTAGTTGAAAAAAACTATTGATAACAAACGAGGGGATGTGAATACAAATGGCCCAAATGATGAAAATGCAAATTTCCCAATGAGATGCCCAAATCGGCACTTGAGGTGTCGATTTGGGCAAACTCATTGGGCAATTTGCAAGTCCATCCCCCGTGTTTCCAAATCGGCACCTCAGGTGCCGATTTGGTCATTACTTCTCAAATCGGCACCTCAAGTACCGATTGATGGCTATATTTTTAAATAGTATGACTTGATGGTTATTTAATTAATTAAGAATATTTTAATAATTATTTTAAAAAATCCCCCCTAGGGGCATACACATTTTTCCCATTAATCAATTATCCATCACGACCACGGATGGATTTATTTAATATACGTGTGTACAATATTATTACTGACTAGTTTAAATTCGTTTGCTGTTAAATTTATACGGCATTAATCTTTTGATGTTAAATTTATACGACATTAATCTTTTGATGTTAAATTTATAAAAATAAGTACTATAGTTGAAAAATAGCTTTTATTTTTGTAATTCACGGTCAATGGTATATTCACCGCTAAAGGTTCATATAACGATAATTTATCTAATGACTTTTTTCTTAAGATTTATAATAGTTATTGTTGATTTAACAATGATCAAAGGAAAAGCCAATGGATGATCATCATCTTGTGATTCATCACTAGAGATACAATAATGAATACAATATTCGTTGTGAATTGAAAGAATTTACATATAACTACAAAAGAGGCGGCAATAAATACTATATTATTTATTGTCATAGACCAATTTTGTTGTGGTGAGTCTCTCATCTTGGATATGTCTACAAGCTCAAAATTATGCCGCCCAACGTAGAAGCGCATATTTCTCATGAACAAACAACGCACATTATGATTAGATGAAGCAAAACCTCACTTCCTTTGCCTTCTTAATGCTTCTTCAGTAGAGATGCCATAGTTTCATGCTCTTCCGCTAATGAAAAAATCACAAATGAAAATAAATTAATAAGATTGCCTTTTTAGTGATATTTTTCAAATATAGCAAGGGTCACCATTCTTGGAACCAACTAATATTAGGTTAGGACTGATCTGATTTAATATAAACTCGTTTGATACCATTGGAATTGTCCAACTTCATCTCCATGTTTCTCTATACATTGTATCATTTATATATGCCTATTGACGCCCGATGAGAACTAATGTGCCAACCTCTATCTGTTGTCGTCAACCCTTTGACATTCGGTTATCTCGCTCTTGTTTGAGAAGAAATACCTTCAATGAATAAATGTTGTTATATAATTTGTTGTAAGGAATATAGGAATGAATATAATATTCGTTACGAATTTAAATAATGATACAATTAATAATATTCATTGTTATATATTTAACTACGGAAGATAGGGCAATGAATATTGAATTATTCATTGATTTAGTTCAATTTTATTGTAGTGGAAATAAAACCTCTTTGACTAAGGAGTAAAATTTAACCTCTCGCCTTTAGGTTATAGCCATCCTAAAGATGGATGACTAAGTAGTTTGATCCATGATATTTATAATCACCAACATGGCCTAATAGTTATATATGTGTATAATTGCATGACATAGTTGAAATTCTTAATCACTATGTACTTTGCTTGTTGAACTAAGTTTCAAGAGGAGGATGAGACCCTCATTTTGTCTTTATTTTTATATTTAGTTTCATTTTCAATGTTATATATTCTCTTCAATTAAAAATAGTGTACAGAATAGTTAGTATTTTTTTCATATTATGCATTTTATACAACTGAAAATAGTGTGTGATGGACATCTAGCTATTTGCACTTCAAATTTTGGAGTAGATGCAAAACTTTTTATGCTTACTAATTTTCGTGTTATATTATATGCATGGGGATGGTTGTGGTTCATTTTTTATGTGGTTATGTGATTGAAAGAATCTTCAACATATTATCACATTTTCATTGGACGGCATTGATTTTGGTTATGCAGGGATTAGTATCCTTCAAATCATCTGAATAGGATCCGGTCGGGTCAGTTCAAGAAGGATGTGAGAACCTTCATGACATGATATCTCGCTTTCTCAACATCCTAGCTTCCCCTACTCATTTTTTTGTGTTGTTGTAAACTTTATCAAATTCTTTGGACCACGTGTCTATTATTATTGTACAGACCGATCCTCCTTGGGAGATGACTTGAAGCATCTTGTGGAATTATTCATGTAAGTGAAGACTACTACCTATGATGGAACAAAATATCTCTCATATTTTCTTTACATAAATTCTTCTCTAGCTTCTTTGTAGCCCATATATCTCACAACTTATTCGGCTTCAACTCATCTTAGATGCGCAAAGGGTAACATTAATTGTAGTTGTCTCTACTTTCCTATTTACAAGGAAGGAAAGAAGAAGGGAGATGCCAACCCTAGCTCTACTTTAAAGGAAGTGTTATTTGTGAGAGTCAAATGAAGAAAGACGTAAACCTTTATTAATGAAAAGTTGAGGAAGTTGTTCATAGGGGTTCTTGTCGCACTTTCTTTTTGTAGGAATGTAGTAGAATCAAGGGAGAAATCGTTTGTGTGAAGAGAGACGATAGATCCTGTATGTATAGTTGATATTTCTATAAGCTATTCTTGAAGGCATTTGATCGATAGGAATCAATCACTTAAAGGGCGATCTATAATAGCATTGGAAGTATGGGCAAGTGCATTTCCATTTAATTATGATGCGCATGATGGACCCTCCACGAGGTGCAATGAGCTAGGTATCATTGAATAGTTAGTTGCAACTAGAGTAGGTATTGGTCATTGATCATGTGATTTCACGAGTGTGTATTCTTTTGCCTTTCTAACTGACGATGAGTTTCAGAATCACTAGAAATTGTTGAGGAAGCATTCTTCTAGATTGTCGCAACTGTTGATGTCAAGGATCTAGTGATCTAAGCTAATAGGGAAGCTTTCAAGGGAGATTGAGTCTACCCATGTCACTTATGCAAGGTTGATAATAATGAAAGGAGGACCATCAAAGAATCAGTCATCATGTGTGAGGTCTCGACTTATACTTCCTTGATGAGCATAGACCACATAAACTGAGGTTCCCAATAGGTCTGCTACATGAATCGAGGAGGTTTCATGCAATCGTACTCTTAGGTCAAGGGCTTGTTAAAAAGATGTTTTTTTTGTTGTTGTTATGCGAACATTTTGCTATGAGGTACCTCTGTCGCTCCAATTATTATATCCAAATAAAATCAATTGATTTATACATGATATGGATTCTTCCAACTTTTTTTGGTCTTAAAAGGCGGGAAAATTGAAGTATGGGAATGGAAGATTAGGCTTGTGGGTGTATACACCTAAAAATAGTTAGAGTGATCTTTAGATCACCAAGATATAATCGAGATAGAAATGTGAAGCATGGATAAAGAAAGGAAGCATGTGAGAAGGGCTCGCAACAGAGGAATAAGTCACATCTCGTGTAATAATGAAATGACTTAATGCATGTATCTAAAACTAAACAAGAAGTTATTAAGGAAAGAACGGGTACGAAATCAACCATCATAGAAGAACGAGAAGAAGAAGAAGGCAATGGATACTAGTGGTTAGTCAAATAGAGAACATAAGCCAACTTATTTCGATAAATAAACCAGTCATGAGGACTTACTTGCATACTGATTTGAGTATTTTGGATGATGTTGTAAATTGTAATCCCCGTTCCAAATAGGAGCCGGTCCTTATTTGTTTATGAATTTAATACCTTTTAAACAAGACTTGACATATTGATATATATAAATATTCTCATTCATTTTTTCAGGTAAAGTAATATTTTAAATTATGAGGTACCGATGTAATATCATATATACAGGGTAAAATGGGGCTGCCCTTAAGGAAGCTAACTTGGTTCCCCCGTCTCATTTTCCCTATATCCATATATTATGTCATTCAAGTTTCGTGCGAAACAGAGACTCTTGTAGCCTCCATCCAGACAGTCATTTTTAATGGTCACATAATTATTGAAATCGATTCTATCTTGATGGAGGTCGTAGGAGTCTCTGTTTCACATGAAACTCGAATAACATAATATAGGAATATAGTGATGAATTTCCACGATTTTATTTTTAAAAAATGGAAAATTAGGCAAGGGAGCCAAGTTAGATTCCCCTGGAGACAACCCCATTTTTTTAAAAAATGGAAAAGTGTGTGTGTGTGTGTGTGTGTGTGTGTGTGTGTGTGTATGTGCGTGCGTGTGTGCTTGTACGTGCATGTGTGTGTGATAAATGGGGTTGCCCCCTAGAGGGTGCTAACCAGGGTATAAAAAACCGAACCGGATGGCCGGTCGGACCGGTTGGACTGGGAACCGGCTCCGACCCGGTCGGTTCGGCCAGTTCTTTGTAATTTATTTCAAAAAAAATAAAAAATAAAAAATCGGGTCCGACCAGTGGTCGGACCGGGTTGACCCAGATGGTCGGACCGGGTTGACCCGGATTGACCCAGTTTTGATGGTTTGGTAATTTCAAAAAAATAAAGGTTTAAATAATGAAATAATGGGGTTTTTATCATATATGCCCTTCTTAACTTCTGTGATATAAGGTATGCTCCTCTCTTTTTTGGAATATACGTTATGTCAATACTTTCTTAGAGTAATTTTCTTAAAATAACTATAAATAAATTATTACAATATTATACTGACGAACCCGAAAATGCCAAGTTAAGAAGTTGTTTTTAATCTTTGTTCGTGTTAATAATGATGTGTCGTTCGTTGTAGGCGGCGATCGGAAACAGTCAAGAAATAACCACAAATTTTTTTGATCAATTTTAATCCAGTGGTTTTTATGTTTATTTTACTTGGGCAAGTCCCAAGGTCGATCACAAGGAGGCAAAGGAACAACCTAGAGTTGTGTCTATCCAATTTTGAGTTCGGTTTTCAAGGCGGTCTTTTTTTGGAATTTTCAATGCAATAAAGGGATGCAAAATGCAAATTCGGCCTATTTTAGGGACTAAAATGTAAATTTCAATCAAACAATGTCCAAAAAATACGAAACTTGGCCACAATGTAGATTATGATGAAATGAATGCACTGAAATATTTTTGGAATTTTTGGATGCAATAAAATTTTTTATGAATTTTTAAATGCAAATAAAGTGATTTTCAATATTTAATTATAATAAATATTAAACCTACTTATTTTCAAGAGACAAAATTATCTAAGATCTATCACTAAGTGATGGAGATCAGAAAAATCTTAAATCTCGAAAATGTGGGGGTCTAATACCTATTAAAAATTAAACAATGAAATATGCAAAATGATTTTTACAGAACAAATTATGCATGCAAATGCAAAGATTTTTGGGCACAATGTTAATCAAAATAATCTCTACAATAGGTGATTTTTCGGGGATTTTTAGAGCAACAGTTAATCAACTATGAATTTTAGAGAGCAAATTAGGCAAAATATGCTAATTTCCACAGAATAAATAATTATTAATTAACCGATAATCACAAAAATACCCAAAGTATCTCAAAATGTAGAGAATTAAGCAATGAACACAGTGCTATTTTGTATAAATAAAATGATGTCTAGAATAGGTCCAAAACAGAGGGGGAACACAGGGTTATAAATGCAATTAGAATATAAATAAAATAAATAAAAAAATGTGCAGACAAGGACCTAAGTGACATTACCAAGACTGAAGGGGTTATTTCTGCAAAATGACCAATAATCACGTGCCAAGCACGTGACTTTGGTCGGTGGGGCTGATGCGTGATATAGAAAATCCTTCGGGGCTGCTGTGTAATTTTCCCCTAGGTCACGTGCGTCGCACGTGACCTGGGGTGCTGACGCAAGGCTGACGTCCCCTCGCACGTGCCTCGCACGTGGGGGGTCTCGGGCTGCGAACCCGGCTGCTGTGGCCTTTGGAGCGGCGGAGGGAGCTCGCCGCCTCCCTTTATCGTCGGTGGCGAGGCGGAGGAAGGGCGGGGATCCGGTGCGAGATCTGGCGGAGGAGCTTTTGGCCGACAAACGGCCGGGGGACGTCGGTGGAGCTCGTAGCTGTTGTTTGGCTGAGAAGAAGACGGAGACCGGTGGAGCCGATGAAGCTTCTACGACGCGGGTCGAAGAAGCACAGCGATGGCGGGCCTCTTGCGCTGCGGGGGAGGGGCGATGGTCGTAGGTGACGGTGGAGAGGCGTGGAGGTTGATGGAGAAGTCGGTCGTGGAAGATGGTCGGGGAAGCAGGCCAAGTTGTCGGAGCGGCTGGCGGGGTTGGTGTCGTAGAAGGCGGAGGAGTCGATGATGACGTCGCAGGGGATGATCGTGGTCGTCGGCTCGACGCCAAGGTGGAGCTGGGCATTAGCGGCAGAGGAAGGCCGCGCTGCAAGCGAAGCACGGCGAAGTGCTTCGGATCTCGCCGCTCGAAGGAGGGCCGGGCTGTCACCCCGGCAAGCTTGGAGCTCTATCGGCGGATGAAGATCGTCGTCGGGGCAGCAGGGGTTTTAAATAGGGAAGGGAGTCGGCGATAGGGGGCGCGGCGGTTGCGGAGGAGTGGTTGGCGTCAACGGCGAGGCGAGAAAAGCGGCGGCAGTTGCGAGCGATGCGGGGGAGGTTGGAGGCGTGGGATGAGCGGCGGCGGAAGTTGCGAGAATTGGGGGAGGTGCAAGGTTGGGGACGAAGGCCGAGGGCCATCCGATCGGCCGAGATCGGACGGCCCCAAATGAAACACGTGGCGGGAGCCTGGGGAAAGGAGACGGGCGCGCACGTGCAGGGCGCGTGCGGGAGAGGCACGTGCGCTGCACGTGCGTGTTTTATTTATTTTTTATTATTTTTTATTTTTTATTTTTTATTTTTTTATAAAAACGATATTAAAATGCTAAAAATCAATGATACGTGGCGACCTCTGGGACTGCCACGTGTCAGCTCCAGAAAAATCTGAAATTAAATGACTTGTAAAATATATAAAAAATAGCAAATGACCTCGGATCAAAAAAGTTCCTTCACGAAAAATGCTCGTCTCGACGAGATCTACAACTTTCATGAAGACATCAAAGCCAAATTCGGTCAAATGAAAAAAGTGAATTTTTAGGGTATCCCATGTACATAGAATACCTTGTTTTTTGGGTTTTGTAATTTTTTTTCATTTTTAGACACGATAAAAATCCGAAAAAATATAGAGAAATCAAAGATAAATGAAATACACCTAGTTCTGATTTTTTTGGATTTTTATTGATAAAGAAAATATATACATAAATTATAGGTCAGAAAACCGCTAAAATATACAATGTACAAAAGAGGCCCAAAACCCAACTTTCACGTACGAGCTCCGATTTACTTGAACTTGGTCTTGTTTTGAAGGTAATTGAATGTGCATTAGTTCAAAAGTGAGTAGGATCAAATCGGACACTGGATGGGGAAGATATGTGGCTTTTAGTCCGAAAATCCTGAAACTAGAGTTTGGGTTTTTGGTCCACTTATTTGGGTTAGTGTTTTTTTTGTATTTTTCATTTATGCTTGTGAGTGATATGTACACAATGGAAGTGGCTTTGGGTTATTCGGAGTTAGCATGAAGGAGTTAAAAATCTGGGAAGTTAGGCTATTTACAGGTCAAATTTGGCTTTGATTTTTGGCTCTTATTTTGTGCAGAAATTATGGATAAAATGCCATTTTTATGAAAACATGCATGAATGCTAATTATGCAGAATAAATGCAAATATGCTGTTGATTTTTAGGGACTTAAGCTTAATAAATGAGATTTAGAGTGATGAATCCGAGATTCATCATCCCCCTATACTTAAACTATGCTCGTCCCTGAGCATCAAAAAGACATGCCATGAAGTGAAATGAGACTGGGTTCCATACCAAGACCATGAGCTGAAGGTGAGAATGAAACTAAACTCGACCTTTGGATTAGTAGTGTGGCGGAACTTCTGTGAGACTTAGAATTTTAAAATCAACAGCCCTCAAGTTCTACACATCATTGTTACAGTTTCGGCTCAGAAGTCATCTTAGATCAATCCTCTTCCCAAAGTATACCCTAAGAACGTTGAATAACCGACTCGTGTGTGTGAAGGGTTTTAGCTCTTCCCATCCAGAGTGCCGGACTACCATGCTCCTCTCCTCTCCAGTAACTCGTCCTCGGGGAGTCAGGTATTTCCTTCTAAGGTCTGTCGTGCTGTGTTCACAATCGAAATGGGGGAGAAGCTAGAAGAAAGAGAAAAGAACTGGAGGGGGTGGCCAGTGTAGTCAACTCTCCTTGTGAAGATGGCCAGTGTAGCCAAGTCTTCACCAAGATCTGCAGGTTCTTTGAAGCTTGAACCTTTTTGGTCGAATTTTTATTTGGTAGAATGCTTCTTTGTATTTGGAATTTTTGGTGGTTCTGCTTGGATCTTGTTTTGCCCCTACGGATATAGCATCTTTTTATTCCGTACATTTTTTGGGGTCTTAGAAAAATTGTGCCCAGCCGTCCATCCCTTTTCCGAAGCTTTATTTCAACCCGAACTCCGGTCTTTAGATTTCCACGCTACCAGAAAAGAAACTCACATAGTCTTCCAACATCCCGTCTGGGTTGAGCTAAGTGCATAGTGCGAGAGTACAAATTAATTCCCTATTCCAGAGTTGTACCCAGAATGAAGAGATCAGGTTAGACACTAAGAGTCAAACGCTGCACATTGTCATGTGGAACTTAAAGAATTAAGTCAAAAGACCTGAAGCTCTTAAAATCCTATTTCTCGGTGAAGTTCCTCTGAAAATTAGGTGGATTAAGGGTAAGTTCAGACCACTCTCGGTTTCGGCTTACAACTTGGTTCCGAACCCAATGACTTTTCACAAATGCAAATGCATGTGATGTTGGATGAAGTGCAAGTGTGTGAAATGCAAAAATATTTTTTTTTGTTTTTTTGTTTTTTTTTGCGTGTGTGTGTGCAAAGATGAAATAAGAAGCCATTTTTTTTCAAAAATTTTGGGCAAGTCAGTGTTAGTAGAAAAACTCTTCTTTTTTTAAAAGTTAGTACCCACCCCGTAAATACATACAGACTTACGCAAAAGTACGAGATATGGGTAAAATATATACAAAGTATATATACAGAACCCCCTATACTTAGCGAGTGTTGTGTCCTCAGAGCACAAAAAGCGTAATGAAGACATAGCTCGTGCTAAGCGTAAGGGAGTGGAAAATTTATATACAATGGGTTAGGAAGTAGAGCAGAAAAGAGTGAATGAGGAGAGTATATACAGGTGGGTGTCGGTTTCCCTTATACTTAGGCTCTGGACAGCCTAAGTATGGAAGAAGGGTGGAAATGGAGCGGTCCGGAGAATGAGAAGGATGGTATAAACAGATGGCATCGGTCCCCCCTATACTTAGGCCTTGGCCTAAGTAGAGGAAGAAGCTGTACAAGGAGACCGATGTGGTCGGGAGGGAGGGTGAGTAGCCGAATGATTAAGGCGGTTTTCGGCTGATCTTCTTGTGAGCCTGCGGTGGGAGATCATAATGACGCGATGGAGATGAGGCATATGATTCCCAACTATGATCAGAGTTATCCTCAGAAAAATCATGATGGATAATAGATGAAGTGTTTGAGTCAGATGAAAGATATCCGTCATCAGAGTTATCCTCAGAGGAGTGGTATTTGAAAGTGGACATACTCCAAGTCTGCATATCTCTTTGTTTCTTTAATTGTTTCCTCAGAATTCGTTCCTTCTTGGGGTCAATCAATTTGTCCTCAGATGATAGCTCAGAAGCACCGGTCTCAGTCAGCTCATACGAAAGAATTCCAGTGTACTTGAAGAGGGCAGGAGCATCAGCTTTGGATGAGTAGTAGTTAGGAACGGGAGTTGTCCAATGAGAATGGAATTTTGGATCCTTACGAAGATATGGCTTTAGGGCTGCCGAACAGACTTCACTCATGTAGACTACCTTTTCCGGACCTGATGAGGGACCATCAAACGATACCTCTTCCGGAACGTCAAAGGTGACTCTCTTTTTATTTCGTCGTGAAAGTGTCGGTTCACTTGAGTATCCAGATGAATAGCCATTTGAATTTTCCTTGGTCGGTGCTCGATCTGCGTGCTTGTTCTTAGTCTCCCAAATGTTTGAGCATTCTCGATTTGGGATGATTTGGTCAAAATATTCAGAGAATGTTGCTCCCGGGTGTGACCATGCATATGTCTCAGGATCGTAGTAGAAAGATTTGTCTATTTTGAGATCCTCGGGGATTTGAATATTGGGGAGAGTCTCTGCATGTTCTTTCTCCATTGATTCGATGTTGGTGCATTCCTGAGTCGAGTTGATGTAATCCATGTAGTCAGAGTAGGTTGACCCAGGGTGTGCCCATGCATAAGTCTCCGGATCATATGATTCGTATACATGATTGTCCATGGTGAGAGCGGCTGGGAATGGAGCAGGGGGGAGATTTTCTAAACCAATAGTCTCATCAACAACCGCTATCTCAGGTGTGGCTGCGGGGTAGGGCTCTTCGACCGCTTCATGGTTACGGTTGTCGGGGACTTCGTGGGTTGCCTCAGAAGATCGTGGTTCCTTAAAGACATGGTCAGATCTAAGTGCTTCCAATGCTGTGAAATTGATTTCCCGAGTCTCACAATCAATACTCGCCTTGGCCAATGCCAAGAATGGCTTTCCGAGAATGATTGGAGACTGGGTGAATTCTCCTTGATGCTCAATATCAATTATCGTGAATTCTACTTTGAGCGGAGCACCTTGGAATTTAATGATGACAGAAATGGTTCCTCTCGGCCGTTTTATCGATCGGTCCGCTAATTGAACAATCTCTCGTATCTTTCGAATCGGTCCGAGTTTGAGTTCATGGAATACATAGGTCGGGAGGATATTAATTGGTGAATCGTCATCAATCCGAGCATGGGTGAAAATCATGTCTTTGAGTACACATTCAAATCTGGGCAACCGCTTCACTATGCGGCTCTTGGTTTTTCTCCTCAACACCAAGGAGGAGGCCATTGACAATATATGTCTCTCGGTTTTTGTTCTAATCTGCCCGATTTCTTCATCGTTAATTTATCCATTACAAATCCTTTAAGATCGGGGAAGTGTTCAATGGCCTGTAGAAAGAGAAGTTCAAAAATCAATTTCTTTCCTAATGCTTCCCGTACGGTTGGATCCAAATTCCTCAGATCGTCTTCAGTCTCAATTTTTATGAAATTTTCTAAATTTTCAATTTTTTGTGGTTTTCAAATATTTTCATTTTTTTGGTATTTTCTGGGTGGTGTGGGGATGTGGGGTGTTCTTCAGATGAAAAGGGGCTCTGGTGTTCAGGGTGATAGTTCGGGGCATAGTCATTTATAAGGGAGTAAAATGTAGAAGTGAAATTCTCAGAATAATCCCTAGGTCCCTGAATATCCTTAAAATTTTTAATTTCAGATCCAATCATTTCCTCATCCATTTTTATAACCGAGCTACCATAGATTAATCGATCGGCAAGTTCTTGAAATTTATCCTTCATTAAATCAAATTTCTTATTCATCCTCAAAATATTCTCCAAAATCTCTTCTTGGCCAAGTATGGGAGCAGTTGGTGTATGTTTTTGTAATTGAATGTCCTCTTTCATTTTTCTATATGTACTAGGAGAGAGATCTCTGGAAATATCCGATGTACGATCATCATTTTCTGAAAGTATCTCCTCAATAATCATGGAAGGTGGTTGCTCATATGGTCTAGGTAAGTGGAGTTGGTCCAAGGGGAGTTGTGATCTTATGTGGTCGGCCCAATCCTCTGTATGAGTGAAGAGGGGGTTGCTATGTTCAATCCAAGGTAATGATTTTTCTTTGGTGTTCAAGATTGATGGAAGAGGTGAAGAAGTGTTCAATTCGATCATGTGGTTGTCTTCTCCCATGAATGATGGATTGACATTTACCGAATATGAGGGATGAATTGTATGATCAACATAAAGAGGATTAAATGAAGAAGTAGAGCCCTCAATCATTTGTTGGGTTGTCTGCTCTGAATACAAAGGGTTGTCATTCATGAAACAGGTCGGATTAGCAGAAGGAGATGGATTTATTGGTGGTTGAGGGGGAGGTGTTTTGGGTCTAATCGATACGAATTCATTTTCATAGTATAGCTCTGATGGATTCTCGGATAAACGTTCGGCTATTTTTGAAAGAGCTGAAAGGAATGAGGGGTTGGGTCTGCAAGAATTATTGGACAAGAAATCCATGATGAGGTTAAAATCAAGAGAGGAAAGAGATGATCACACGGGAAGAGAGTTTTTATCAAATGTGCGGCTATTGATCTTGAAATCGGTTCACGCACACCAATGCAAACACAATTCAAACCCTGGATTCACCAACGCACACAATGAAGCCGTAAGAGTTCGGCTGTTATCTTTTCGATTTTAGTTGGTGATAAATCAATCTTGGCAGGAATTTAGTGAGCTGAGATTTAGGATTTGGGCTCTAGCCTTAAGTGTCGTCTCTCGCTTACTAAGAAAAATAGAAACATACAAGGTCGGGGTTGCTCTCCCGCAGAAATTCTTGATTTTATGGATTATTTTGATCGGCTATATTTAGCCGTCCTAATTTTTAATAAGGTGATCACTGAAAAATTAGATGAGCACAAACACACGTCTACCGTCCAGTCCCAATTTCCTTTAGATTTATGTGATAAAACAAGGGGGAGAAAGTCGGGAAAAGCCGATGCTCGCGGAAAACTATGATGAATGCTCAGTTAGAAGACTTACAGTGCCTCCTCGCAATCTTCATGTGGGATGCTAGACAGAATTTAAAAATTATTCTATATGCGTGCAAGCCGATAAAAACCGCACCTATGCATAAAGTTCTATTAGCGGGAAGAATTGAGTTAAATTTTTGGTTAAGTTGAATGATCTAAGGTACGTCTCAATTAATGTGCAGTGTGTTTAAGGTCCTACGAGCACAAGCAAAAAATATAAATGCTCTGAGAGCCGTATGTACAGGTCTATCCTATTCGCCACTCAAGCCGGGCCCTACCCTCACCGGAGAGTGAAACAGGCCACGACACACCACAGAAAAAAAAAGTTCAAGGTCTTTTTTACATGCGCGAGAGTCTAAACGGACACCGCTGTAAATGAGCATGTAAATAAAATTACGGAAATTGAAAACCTAGACTCTACGCTCTCTCACGACTCGACTCGATCTTAGATTAGTTGCGGCTTCTTCGGTTGTCGGTGAAGATGCGTCAGTTTCTTGAAAACCGCTCTACGTACGCCGGGTACCTCGCAAGAAAAATAAGAGAGAAAATGTAAGAGAGTGACTCAAAATAAAACAAGCGAATAAATGCAGAAAAATAAATGCTGGAAATAAAATGGTATTCACAATTCGGGGGTCAGACTACCCGAATGCGGAAAACCGAGCGAATAATTTTCAAAACACAAAACTAAGCCGTTTGCCTCCCCGGCAACGGCGCCATCTTAGGAGTCCGATAAAGCCGCGTCAAGAAGTTGTTTTTAATCTTTGTTCGTGTTAATAATGATGGTCATTCGTTGTAGGCGGCGATCGGAAACAGTCAAGAAATAACCACAAATTTTTTTGATCAAATTTAATCCGGTGGTTTTTATGTTTATTTTACTTGGGCAAGTCCCAAGGTCGATCACAAGGAGGCAAAGGAACAACCTAGAGTTGTGTCTATCCAATTTTGAGTTCGGTTTTCAAGGCGGTCTTTTTTTGGGAATTTTCAATGCAATAAAGGGATGCAAAATGCAAATTCGGCCTATTTTAGGGACTAAAATGTAAATTTCAATCAAACAATGTCCAAAAAATACGAAACTTGGCCACAATGTAGATTATGATGAAATGAATACACTGAAATATTTTTGGAATTTTTGGATGCAATATAAATTTTTTATGAATTTTTAAATGCAAACAAAGTGATTTTCAATATTTAATTATAATAAATATTAAACCTACTTATTTTCGAGAGACAAAATTATCTAAGATCTATCACGAAGTGATGGAGATCAGAAAAATCCTAAATCTCGAAAATGTGGGGTCTAATACCTATTAAAAATTAAACAATGAAATATGCAAAATGATTTTTACAGAACAAATTATGCATGCAAATGCAAAGATTTTTGGGCACAATGTTAATCAAAATAATCTCTACAATAGGTGATTTTTCGGGGATTTTTAGAGCAACAGTTAATCAACTATGAATTTTAGAGAGCAAATTAGGCAAAATATGCTAATTTCCACAGAATAAATAATTATTAATTAACCGATAATCACAAAAATACCCAAAGTATCTCAAAATGTAGAGAATTAAGCAATGAACACAGTGCTATTTTGTATAAATAAAATGATGTCTAGAATAGGTCCAAAACAGAGGGGGAACACAGGGTTATAAATGCAATTAGAATATAAATAAAATAAATAAAAAAATGTGCAGACAAGGACCTAAGTGACATTACCAAGACTGAAGGGGTTATTTCTGCAAAATGACCAATAGTCACGTGCCAAGCACGTGACTTTGGTCGGTGGGGCTGATGCGTGATATAGAAAATCCTTCGGGGCTGTTGTGTAATTTGCCCCTAGGTCACGTGCATCGCACGTGACCTGGGGTGCTGACGCAAGGCTGACGTCCCCCCGCACGTGCCTCGCACGTGGGGGGTCTCGGGCTGCGAGCCCGGCTGCTGTGGCCTTTGGAGCGGCGGAGGGAGCTCGCCGCCTCCCTTTATCGTCGGTGGCGAGGCGGAGGAAGGGCGGGGCTCCGGTGCGAGATCTGGCGGAGGAGCTTTTGGCCGACAAACGGCCGGGGGACGTCGGTGGAGCTCGCATCTGTTGTCTGGCTGAGAAGAAGACGGAGACCGGTGGAGTCGATGAAGCTTCTACGACGCGGGTCGAAGAAGCACAGCGATGGCGGGCCTCTTGCGCTGCGGGGGAGGGGCGATGGTCGTAGGTGACGGTGGAGAGGCGTGGAGGTTGATGGAGAAGTCGGTCGTGGAAGATGGTCGGGGAAGCAGGCGAAGTTGTCGGAGCGGCTGGCGGGGTTGGTGTCGTAGAAGGCGGAGGAGTCGATGATGACGTCGCAGGGGATGATCGTGGTCGTCGGCTCGACGCCAAGGCAGAGCTGAGCATTAGCGGCGGAGGAAGGCCGCGCTGCAAGCGAAGCACGGCGAAGTGCTTCGGATCTTGCCACTCGAAGGAGGGCCGGGCTGTCACCCCGGCAAGCTTGGAGCTCTATCGGCGGATGAAGATCGTCGTCAGGGCGGCAGGGGTTTTAAATAGGGAAGGGAGTCGGTGATAGGGGGTGTGGCGGTTGCGGAGGAGTGGTTGGCGTCAACGGCGAGGCGAGAAAAGCGGCGGCAGTTGCGAGCGATGCGGGGGAGGTTGGAGGCGCGGGATGAGCGGCGGCGGAAGTTGCGAGAATTGGGGGAGGTGCGAGGTTGGGGACGAAGGCCGAGGGCCGTCCGATCGGCCGAGATCGGACGGCCCCAAATGAAACACGTGGCGGGAGCCTGGGGAAAGGAGATGGGCGCGCACGTGCAGTGCGCGTGCGGGAGAGGCACGTGCGCTGCACGTGCGTGTTTTATTTATTTTTTTTATTTTTTTTTTTATTTTTTTTTATTTTTATTTTTTTTATAAAAACGATATTAAAATGCTAAAAATCAATGACACGTGGCGGCCTCTGGAGCGGCCACGTGTCTGCTCCAGAAAAATCCGAAATTAAATGACTTATAAAATAGATAAAAAATAGCAAATGATCTCGGATCGAAAAAGTTCCTTCACGAAAAATGCTCGTCTCGACGAGATCTACAACTTTCATGAATACATCAAAGCCAAATTCGGTCAAATGTAAAAAGTGTATTTTTGGGGTATCCCATGTACATAGAATACCTTGATTTTTGGGTTTTGTAATTTTTTTTTCATTTTTAAACACGATAAAAATCTGAAAAAATATAGAGAAATCAAAGATAAATGAAATACACCTAGTTCTAATTTTTTTGGATTTTTATTGATAAAGAAAATATATACATAAATTATAGGTCAGAAAACCGCTAAAATATACAATGTACAAAAGTGGCCCAAAACCCAACTTTCACGTACGAGCTCCGATTTACTTGAACTTGGTCTTGTTTTGAAGGTAATTGAATGTGCATTAGTTCAAAAGTGAGTAGGATCAAATCGGACACTGGATGGGGAAGATGTGTGGCTTTTAGTCCGAAAATCCTGAAACTAGGGTTTGGGTTTTTGGTCCACTTATTTCGGTTAGTGATTTTTTTGTATTTTTCATTTATGCTTGTGAGTGATATGTACACAATGGAAGTGGCTTTGGGTTATTCGGAGTTAGCATGAAGGAGTTAAAAATCTGGGAAGTTAGGCTATTTACAGGTCAAATTTGGCTTTGATTTTTGGCTCTTATTTTATGCAGAAATTATGGATAAAATGCCATTTTTATGAAAACATGCATGAATGCTAATTATGCAGAATAAATGCAAATATGCTGTTGATTTTTAAGGACTTAATCTTAATAAATGAGATTTAGAGTGATGAATCCGAGATTCATCATATACTCATATATAATTCTAGAAAATTCGACTAATTTTGCATAGTTTTACTTGAAATAAGCAATCATATTATTCTATTTAAAGATTTGAAATTTCTAATGATTATTTCATTTATATATAAATACATACTTATATATATGTACCCGGTTTTATTGGTTCAGAAAACCGGTTCGACCGGTCTGACCGCTAAATTAAGCCCGGTCCGATATTTTCCGAGTCGATGAGAACGATGACGTCATGCTGACGTCGTCACCGGTCCGACCGGTTTGGACCGGCGGGTCGACCCGGTTGGACCAAACCAACGACTAACCGGTTCAATGTCCAGTCCGGTTTTTAAAACCTTGGTGCTAACTTAGCCCCACGCCCCCATTGTCTCTATTTTTTATTTGCTAACTTAGCCTCCCACCCCATTTTCTCTATTTTTATTTTATTTTTTGAAATTTTCTTCTGTGAATATTCATCAATATATCCCTATTTTATGACATTCAAACTTCGTGTGAAACATAGATTCCTACGGCCTCCATCCATATAGTCATTTTTTAACGGTCACGGGAATTTTAAAATCGATCCCGTTTGGATGGAGGTCGTAGGAGTCTCTATTTCGCATGAAATTTGAATGACAAAATATAGGAAAATAATAATGAATTTACACGATTTTTATTTTCAAAAAATAAAAAAGATATGTGAAAAATAAGGCGGGGGCATACACATTTTACCCTATATATATAGGGTCGATCCTATGAGATGAGATTTTGGTGAGATGGTGAGATGAGAGATTCTGGACCTTTAGTTTCAACCAGGAGAGAGACGGTCAAGAGAGAGAAGACAGATACTAGTGGTCCAGAATCTCCCATCTCATAATCTCACAAAATCTCATCTCATAGGATCCTCACCTAGGGAAAGAGCAAGCAAAGCCTCTCGCTTTCACGCCTGACCACACCTTACTTAATCTACTACCTTCACCAACTTCACTGAAAGTATGAAAATGCCAAAGCGAAAGAGTAGAGTTGCGTTAAGCGGAAATGAATTTACCAGATTGATGGAATTGCACTATGTCAAGTTCTCTCCTTGTCCACTACTTCTGATGAACGACAGCGATCGGACAAAGGCAAGATATCCTAGTATATAAGGAGAAGACCGAGGCCTATTAATATAGTCGCGATATTGAGGTCAGAACTCAGCCGAACTTGACCACGTACTCAAGCTTTGGATCGATACCACACACACCTCCCTTCTCGTGTTAACACATTCACGAATTCCATCTCAAATATGTATAAGGACTCCTTACTACTTGAACCTCAAAGAGGTATAATACAACTTAACACCTAGGACCTCTCGGCTCATCCGCTCAAGCTAGAGAATAAGAGGACTCTATTGTCACTACGTAATTAGACCTATGTGCCTTATCATCCCTAAAAAAGACGAACTTCACATTAGGCCCTTTTCCAGGCCGACCAGGAAATTTATATCATTAGTAGTAGGCTTTCCGAGATTGAAGCTACAGGCATCACGAGAACTCCACTTTCCATGTTTGGCGTGGCATGTCTCACTTGTATTTTTTCTTTCATCAAAAGAGAAGAGATGCTGGAATTCGGGCCCTAAAAGCATGCGTTAAATAAGAGGGCTTTTCTTGTTAGATCAGTAGTCTAATTATCCATACTCTGTCTACTTAATCCCAGCCTGGGCCCCCTCTGGAACCCGGCCTCAAAAAGAGGTATTTGTCTTGTAGTGCAAATCTAGAATTAGGTCAAAATCATCACGGATCGCTACTGAACTCTGTCAATTCCCTTATTGACGTACCCAGGGTGTCGAATCCTAGGTCCCTGGTCCAGTGATCAGTTGAGTCAGCATGCAGTCAGGTCTTTCATCGAAAGAAAGCACTATGGTTGATGTCTGAAGATCTTCCCGTAGTGACATCAAGTCAGGACTAATGGCTAAGAAAGACTAGTTCTTAAGGGCCCATCTCAATCTCGTCGTGATTGCCTATACTTCCGGAAACATATCTTTCCTTGCGCTTCGACAACTATGAGGCAGTGATGGCCTTTCTGAAATTGTAAAGGCCATCGTGAATTTAGTAAAAACTCTGTAATAGTTTTGTAAAAGTATAAACTTCACATTGTAAAAAATGAATTTTGTAAAATATAGCATTAAAATTTAAATTTAAATTTCCATCTGATATAATTATATTTTCACAATTCTATTTCACTATATGTATTGTGTTAATATTTATTGTTATATGTATGAAATAAAAAATTGTAAAATATATTATAAAGATGCCTATATTGAGGGTGGCTTACCGTTAGGGATGAAAACGGTCGGATACGGATACGAATGTATGTATAAGCATATCCTTATCTATTTACAAATACGAATACGAATGCGGATATGAATATTGACGAATGTGAAAAATGTGTTACCATATCCTTGAAAACGAATACGAATGTAAAACGAATACGAATCGGATACGAATAATAACAAATAATTTACTAATACACAGGTTTAGGATAGTTTAAACATAAAATAGATATACTAAATAATGCAATTTTATAAAAATTATATCAACGATGGTGAATGCAATCATAAAATGTTATTACACACATTTATACATAAATATATTACTTCGAAAATGAATATACGAATGCGAATATTAACGAACGTCAAAGTGACATCCATATCTGCATCCATTTTAAACGAATACGAATACGAATGTCAAAATATATATAAAACGAATACGATAGCGGATTGGATACGAATATATTCACATTCGTTTCGATCCCTACTCACCATATATATGGTGAGACCCCGCCTCATTTGAAGTTTCTCATATGTATGTATGTGTGTGTGTGTGTGTGTGTGTGTGTGTGTGTGTGTGTGTGTGCGCGCGTGTGTGTGCGCGTGTGTGCGCGTGTGTGCGCGTGTGTGCGCGCGTGTGTGCGTGTGTGCGTGTGTGCGTGTGTGCGTGTGTGCGTGTGTGCGTGTGTGCGTGTGTGCGTGTGTGCGTGCGTGCGTGCGTGCGTGCGTGCGTGCGTGCGTGCGTGCGTGCGTGCGTGCGTGCGTGCGTGCGTGTGTGTGTGTGTGTGTGTGTGTATGTGTGTGTGTATGTATGTAATGTAATGTATGTAATGTATGTAATGTATGTAATGTATGTAATGTATGTATGTATGTAATGTATGTATGTATGTAATGTATGTATGTATGTAATGTATGTATGTAATGTATGTATGTATGTAATGTATGTATGTATGTAATGTATGTATGTAATTAATGTATGTATGTATGTATGTATGTATGTATGTATGTATGTATGTATGTATGTATGTATGTATGTATGTATGTATGTATGTATGTATGGGGAAAAATGGGGCTGCCCCCTAGGGGTAGCCAACATGGCTACCCCCACCCCATTTTTCGCAAAAATTTTTTATTTTTTTGAAAAAATATCGTCATGTATATTCATCCTTATATCCCTCCTATATTTCATTCGAATTTCGTCAGAAACAGAGACTCCTACGGCCTCCATCCAGACGTCATTTTTTTAACGGTTGCAGGATTTTTTAAATCGACCATGTCCGGATGGAGGCCGTAGGAGTCTCTGTTTCTGACGAAATTCGAATGACATATAGGAGGGATATTGTGATGAATATACATAACGATATTTTCAAAAAAAATAAAAAAAATTTCCCCAAAATAAGGCGGGGCAGCCATGTTGGCTGCCCTCAGGGGGCAGCCTCATCAACCCCATATATATATATATATATATATATATATATATATATATATATATATATATATATATATATATGTATGTATGTATGTATGTATGTATGTATGTATGTATGTATGTATATGTATATGTATATATATATATATATATGTATGTATATATATATGGGTAAAATGGGGTTGTCCCCTGGGAGTAGCCAACTTGGCTACTCCCACCCCTATTTTTCCCTTATTTTTTTATTTCTTTGAAAAATAAAAATTTATATATTCATCACTATATCCCTCTAACATTCTATTAAAGTTTCGTCAGAAACAAAGACTCCTAGGCCCTCCATCCACACGTCATTTTTTAACGGTCGCAGGATTTTTTAAATTGACCCTGTTTGGATGGAGGCCGTAAGAGTCTCTGTTTCAGACGAAATTTTAATAGAATGTTAGAGGGATATAATGATGAATTTACAAATTTTTATTTTCCAAAAAAATAAAAAAATAAGGGAAAATAGGGGTGGGAGTAGCCAAGTTGGTTACTCTCTGGGGGCAGCCCCATTTAACCCTATATATATAGGGTTAAATGGGGTTGCCCCCTGGGAGTAGCCAACTTGGCTACTCCCACCCCTATTTTTCTCTCATTTTTTTATTTCTTTGGAAAATAAAAATTTGTAAATTCATCATTATATCCCTCTAACATTCTATTAGAATTTCGTCAGAAACAGAGACTCCTACGGCCTCCATCCAAACAGGCTCGATTTAAAAAATCCTGCGACCGTTAATAAAAATGACGTCTGGATGGAGGGCCTTGGAGTCTCTGTTTCTGACGAAATTTTAATAGAATATTAGAGGGATATAGTGATGAATATACAAATTTTTATTTTCCAAAAAATAAAAAAATGAGGGGAAAATAGGCAGGGACGAAGCCAGAAAATTCTTCTTGGGGGGGCTAAATTATTTGGAGGTGGGGGTGGAGAGGGGGCAAATTATTTATCTAATTTACCTTTTCATTTTAGTTGTTAGTATTTCGGGAGGGGCTCCTCTATTGTAATATGAGACTCCTATGGCATCCATCCAGACGGGGTAGTTTTTAGCAATTCGGTTACCGTAAAAAATGACTGTCTGGATGGAGGCCGTAGGAGTCTCTGTTTCGCATGAATTTTTAACAGCGTGATATAGGAATATAGTGATGAATATTCACAGAAGAAT
This sequence comes from Ottelia alismoides, assembly GCA_037367405.1. NCBI lineage: Eukaryota > Viridiplantae > Streptophyta > Magnoliopsida > Alismatales > Hydrocharitaceae > Ottelia > Ottelia alismoides. The sequence goes on along the minus strand of JAZKJV010008327.1, from coordinate 27,360 downwards.
TTTAAAAAAATAAAAAAAATGGGGAAAATGGAGTGGGGGGAGCCAAGTTAGCTTCCCCTTATGGGCAGCCACATTAAACCCATATGTATATGAGTTTAATGGGGCTGTCCCCCTTAGGGCAACTAACAATGTCTGCCCCCGCGCCATTTTCAGCATTTTTATTTTTATTTTTTGAAGAATATCGTCATGTATATTCATCCCTATATCCCTCCTATATGCCATCGAATTTCGTCAGAAACAGAGACTCCTACGGCCTCCATCGAGATGGTGTCGATTTAAAAAATCATGTTACCGTTAAAAAATGACTGTCCGGATGGAGGCTGTAGGAGTTTCTGTTTCTGACGAAATTTGAATGGCATATAGGATGGATATAGGGATGAATATACATGGCGATATTTTTTGAAAAAATAAATAAAAAAAGCGTCGAAAACGGTGCGGGTCAGCCATGTTGGCTGCCCGAATGGGGCAGCCCCATTAATCTCTATGTATATACTAGAAAAATATGCAATCATATCCGTTTTAAGATCTTAAAAAATGAAAGAGGTATCCATCCATATCTGTATATGCGAAGAAAAAAAAGAAAGATCGTTATCTATACCATATATGCTAAATAAAAATAAATCCATGACGATTTATAAACGGGTACTATGATGGACATATACATATGTGTCAGTATCCGATTATGCACATTATGTAATGTTAACGATTAATTGTTGTAATTAGATCATATATATATTGATTTTTTTGTTGAGATATGGGGTCTATTATACATAACATGTATATTTTAACTATTAAATAATGTATTTAGATTATATATAATACTGTATATTAAATATAAATATGAACTTTGGTTGAGAGCTGGGGGGCTAAGCCCCCCCCCCCTCCCCCCCTCTCCGTCACTGAAAATAGGAGTAGGAGTAGCCAAGTTGGCTACTCCTAAGGGGCAACCCCATTTTACCCATACACACACACACACACACATATACATATACATATACATATACATATACATATACACATATATATATGAGATAAATGGGGTTGCCCCTTAGGGGAGCTAACTTATATCTCCCCGCCCCATTTTCACCATTTTTTAATTTTTTTTCGAAAATTTCTTCCATGAATATTCATCACTATATCCCTATATTATGCTATTAAAATTTCGTGCGAAACAGAGACTCTTACGGCCTCCATCCAGACAGTCATTTTCTAACGGTAACAGGATTTTTTAAATCGACCCCATTTGGATGGAGGTCGTAGAGTCTCTGTTTCGCATGAAATTTGAATGACATAATATAGGGATTTAATAATGAATTTACACGATTTTAGATTTCAAAAAAATAAAAAAATTATGTCAAAAAGGGGCGGGGGGAGCTAAGTTAGCTCCCCCTAGGGGGCATACACATTTTCCCCAGCTAACTTAGCTCCCCCTGCCCCTTTTTGACATAATTTTTTTATTTTATTTTTTTTTGAAATCTAAAATCGTGTAAATTCATTATTAAATCCCTATATTATGCTATTAAAATTTCGTGCGAAACAGAGACCCCTACGACCTTCATCCAAACAGGGTCGATTTAAAAAATCTTGTTACCGTTAAAAAATGATTGTCTGGATGGAGGTCGTAGGAGTCTCTGTTTCGCACGAAATTTTAATAGCATAATATAGGGATATAGTGATGAATATTCATTAAAGAAATTTTCAAAAAAAATAAAAAAATGGTGAAAATGGGGTGGGGGAGCCAAGTTAGCTCCCCCTAGGGGGCAACCCCATTTATCCATATATATATATATATATGTATATATATATATGGGAAAAGGGAGTATGCTCCCTAGTTGTAGCCAACTTACATGCTCCCACCCCTTTTCTCCTATATTTTTTTATTTTTCTGAAATGAAACCTATTGGAATTTAGATCACAATATGTCACCATGATGTCATTCAAAATTCAACTTGATTCGAGACTTCTATTCTCTCCATCAAGACTGTCAAATTTTAACGGTCTCAGAATTGTTGAAATTGACCCCCTTCAGATGGAGGGCGTAGGAGTCTCTGTTTCTGACGAAATTGGAATGACGTTTTCGGGGGATATAGTTATCAATTTACATATTTTTATTTTCCAAAAAATAAAAAAATATAGGGAAAAATAAAGGTGGGAGTAGCCAATTGGCTACACCCAAGGAGTAACCTCCTTTAACCCTATATATATATAGAGAGAGAGAAGGGGGAGAGATTCCAAAATCTAATAATCACAAAGCGTGGGAATGGAGTATATAAGTAACGGAGATTATTGCATAATAACTAAGACTGAAGTTCTACCTGTGAGGTTACCAGAGACAGTCCCTTGACAATGGTCCGGATGTGGGCCCAGAATGTTAAAAAAGGTATCACAACAAGCTAGTTCTCACTAATAGTGGAAAGAACTACCCAAAGAAACGTAGCCATCCTTGCAAAGAGATGGTAGAAAAAGGGCCACCCGTAGCATGATTGTTGATGGGATTAAGTAAAGAATTATATTGCTTGACAAGTTAGATATTTAACAGACACATATCTTATAACTAAAATGGATTTTATAAGTGGTGAGGATTACTACTTAGATTTACTTAGATTTAAATATTTTGAGTAAATCCGATAATTATCGCAATCGAATTTCCCCGATAGCGACTCGATCTCGGCTCATGACTTCACTAGTGTCCTTGTCTTAGAATGTATTTCATATACATCTTAACTAACGCATTAAAAATGACCGAATTTATCACAATTAAATTTAGACCACGTCTTAGTCCTTCCTTCATGTACACACACACACACACACACACACACATATATATATATATATATATATATATATATATATATATGCTGAGGTCAATTTAATCGGCATAATATACTTTGTTTGATAAGGATTTGATCTAATATGTTGGAAGATATATTTTTATACCGAAACGAGGTTATTTGTTCCATCATTTTCATGGATTTATTCTTGGTCCCGAATGCTCCTTCAATGTGACATTACATCAGCTATATATGCATTATTATTATTATTATTATTGAATGTGACTTATATTAATCTATAAGTTATTACATTTTGTTTCCCTGGTCATAAATTATCTTAATATTTTTTTCTATTGGTAAATGATAAACTTCTTAAATTAAATATTTGAAATTATTGCCCCCATAGATTTGGTACAGGTTATAATTACCGAAGATTAGATATTGGAGACAACAAAAAATATTATATTTTCAGAAGAGAGAGTTGATCTGAAAGTTTCATAAATCGTGTTATCATTATACGGTTATTATAACGCCGGGGAATGAAGGACGAATTTCGTATTAGATATAAATTGAAATTAAATAACCCAACCATAATAAAGAAAGGAGAAATAAATATTATTAGCTAAGTATAAATAAATGTTGTGTTAAATTGGATCTACAGTGAAGCTTATTTAAATCTGTCCCTAAATCGTATGTGTAAGATATATAGTGATGAAAATTATTCAGTGTTAAATGATGTTTTATGTTAGAAAATAAACTGACAAAAATAATAACCATTACTTTATATATATATATATATATCATTAATATTTTGTTATTTTTGAAAATTTAAGTTATTCTTCAAAATTTAGCATCGATTAACTCAATTTTCGAGAAATTGCAAAAGATAAGTGTTGCTATTGATATAGCAGCAATTATGATTTTGTCGATAATTTTAGTATAAAAATCATTTAGCGACAGATAATTTTTGTCATTATATATTTAGCAACAGATAATTTAATTTAACTACGGATTTAAAATAAATGCTACTATAATATTGGGAGATAAATAAAAGTTGTTATCACGCAATCATCATTTTGGACAGTTGATTTCGAGGTTTTAAAATCGAACCGAATCGGCTGGCTGAACCGGTAAAACCAAGAACCGGAGGAAAAATGGTCCAACCATCCGATTTTTATTCAAAAAATAAAAATCAGTCAAAACCCGGTTGGACCGTTTAAATCCAGTTAAATCAATTGAACCAAACCACTGGTTCAATCATCCATTTTTTGAAAAAATACTTTCCAATAAATTAACAAAATACAAATTTTTTCAGAAATATTCACAACCGATTCTCATTCTAACCCATAGTACAGTACTTTTTTATCTCTTCTCCTTCGCATATGTCAATGACTCATTATTGCTTGTCCCTTCTCGTCGTATGAGCAGTGCTTCTCTCTTCTCACATTATGTATGAGGTTGTCCACTTATAACAATAATAAAGGAGAAGACATTGTCATAATCATACCACGAGAAGTAACAAATTAACAATACTTAGAGTTTAGTTACTTTTAAAATTAATAACCTTTTACATTGCATATATGTATTTATATAAATTTTGATGAAATATGATTATTATGTCCTTTAGAGTTTTTTAAGAACATTTATACACCTAACTTTTAAGCAATATCATTTGTGTTCCAATATTTTCTTAAAAATTTCACAATATCATCCTTACGTTGGTATAAAATGGGAGCACATGTGTACTAATAAAATATCACTGCTATTGATTTTGTAAAAATATAGGGGATACACGCAATTGCATTTAAAATAGGGGAATAAGTGTTATAGGAAAAACTTGGAAGGACAGGAGTGAGGCAATCTTCGAAAGATATGATGTAGCATTTTTCATATTTATTTGTATGATATATCGGTTTAACTCGGTTCGACCCGGTTGAACCGTACGGACCAAACCAACAATACAACGGTTCGGTCTTTTCCGATTTTTTTTGAACTGTTGACGTCATCACTGGTCCGACCGATCGGTTCTATTGATCGGACCATAAAAACTAAAAACCAATACATGTCTGGTTTAATGTCCGATTCGATTTTTAAAACCTTAGTTGATTTATTTGATGGATGGAATTATTTCTTATGTGAAGACTGATCAATGATGTATTATACAAAAGTCTATACTATCGATTAGATTGTTATATTTTAATATATATATATATATATATATACACACACACACAACACAGAGAGATGTTTATGGGGATCTAAATGTCCTGAGTTTTCATTAAAAAATATAAAAAAAACAGGGGTTTTGTGGTACCGATGCATGTAAGTTTACATGCATCTTATCACATACTCTCCAACCCCTGTGTGTGCTTTTGTATATTGATATGATAATTTTGGTGTAATCACTTTATTATCTTAACGCTACAATTGCTACAGGGGTTTTTATCTGGAAGATCCCATAATCTTTGTCAATTACCTCTACGACCTTTGAAATATCGTAATTCTTCCCTCGACCCTGTAAACTTGCTCCGTCTTACCCCACGAACCCTACCGTTAAATTAACACATCTTGAGTTAACTTCCTTAGGTTAAAAACGAGTTAATCTAATCAATCCACGATTGGACGGCTAGAAATAACCAAGACCCTCTTCCATCTCTCCTACCTCAATGAGGACATTAGCCTGGCTGGAGGAGGTGTGCAGGAGGGGCATGGCGCTGCGGCTCAACCTGGGCTGGAGAGGGGGGGTTCTGGGCTGGAGGAGGTGTGTGGAGGGGAGGAGGGTTGGCGGTGGCCCGAGCTGGAGGGAGGCGGGGGATCGAGTAGGGGGCTTTGAGCAGCGGCAGCCCGGGGGGGTGTGACTCGAGTGACGGGAGGTGGACTGGGGATGCGGGGGGCTTTGAGCGGCGGGGGCTGGGGGGGTGCGGCTCAAGCGGTGGGAGGCGGGGGCTGCAGGGGCAGGGGGCGTTCAAGCGGCAGGAGACGGGGCTGCGGGGGCTTTGTGTGGCGGGGGCCAGGGGCGCTCGAGCAGTGGGGGTGCGGGGGGCTTTGAGAGGTGGGGGCCAGAGGGGTGTGGCTCAAGCGGCGGGGGTTGCAGGGGCAGGGGGCGCTCGAGCGGCGGGAGGTTGGGGGTTGCGGCTCAAGTGGCGAGAGGCGGGGGCTGTAGGGGCAGGGGAAGGGTGTGCTCGAGCGGCAGGACGCAGGCGGGCTCGAGCGGCGGGAGGCAGGGGATGCGAGTGCGGGGGGCTTTGCGCGATGGGGGCCGGGGGGAGCGCGGGGACACCTTCGAGCACAGGGGTTGGCGAGGGCTTCGAGAACTGGGGGTGCAGGGGGCTTCGAGTGTCGGGGGCCGGGGGGTGTGAGGGCTCGAGCTGCGGGAGGCGGGCGCTTCGAGGTCCTGACGGAGGATCTGGAGGTAAGGACGAGGGCGAATGTCGGGAACGAGGAGGTCGAGCTCGGGGAGGAGGGCGGTGGAGGGAGGAGGTGGGGGTGTTGTGTGGTGGGGAAAGGAGGAGGGTGAAAGGGAATGGCAATTAATGTAAATTTGGCAAATAAATTAGGCATAACATAAATGAATATAACGGAATCCGATTAGTTTTAACGGGTAAATGGATGGGGGTTAACCACAGGGTTTACAAGGTAAGGCTTAGCAAGTTTATGGGGTCAGGGAAGAATCACGATATTTCAAATGTCATAGAGGTAATTGACAAAGATTATAGGATCTGCCGGGTAAAGCCGCTCACTATACTTTAAGAACAATTCAGTGAGAGAGAGAGAGAGGAGTCGGTGTGAGCAACAAGCTTGGGCATATAGTCGAACTTGAGGGTTTGATTGACGCACTACAAGAAATTTGACCTATCACTGAATAATTTGAATATCTAGTGTCATATCTTTCGATGTTAAATGTATAAAAAAGGGTGAGGACACTCCGGACCTCCGAAATTATCGAGCCTACTATAAAAAAATAAAGAATATTATTCGTTGTAAAATAGCTTTTATTCTTTTAATTGACAACAAACAGCATACTCGTTTCTAAATGTTCATATAACGACGATTTATTTGTTGGTTTATTCGTTAAAATTTTGTTCAGATCTTTGCTAAATTTATCAAAGATTAGAAAAAAAATTATCGGATAAGCGTTGTGATATGATTCGTGACTAGAAATATAGCAGCAAATACAAAATTATTGTGAATTTAAAGAAGTAATTGATATTATTCGTTGTTATACATATATATATATACATATGTATATTTAACTACGAATGATAGAGCAATGAATGCTGAATTAGTTGTTGCCGTAAATCAATTTTATTGTAGTGGATCAATAGAGATAAGACGGAGTAATTATCCAGAGTTCTACATGTAATTCGCAAATATAGAAGGGCTGCGCGTAATAACGAAAGCATAGAAGGGTTTTTGTGTAAAAATCACTTGTGTACATAATACGTATATTCTCAAATTTGCGAGAGTACAAGGCGGTGTGTGTCGGTTGCAGATACGTTTGTATTTCCCGTATTTTGAGGCGCTCTCTCTCTCTCTCGATCGATCGAAAAGCTCATGGCTTTGTTGGTCCATATTTTGTGGGATCTCTCGGGTGCCCGTTCTTCCCCGTACCCCACACCATTCCAAACGCATAGGGCTCTTTTCCCTCCTGACAGCAACATGGCACTTGACGAACCATCATGGTGCCATGAGAGGGAGGGCCACCCAATGACCTCGACTCTAGTTGGAGCAGGTGGCGAGATCCATCAACAATTCTGATTAAATTACGAGATGGGTCACCTCCAACCTCACGGAAGCATTGGAAGGAGCTGCATGGATCATCCTCACCCTCCGAGATTGGATTTTTACCCCCATTCCCCTGCTGAGGTTGGTTGGTTCACAAGTCCTGTTCGTATACGTCTTCGATCGAATGGGTCGTTGTTTGTGGCGTGTAAATTAATGGATTCTAGTTACGGTTGCGGGGGTTGTCTTCTGCTTGTCCTGTCGTTTATTCTTTTCCTATATGGTCTTTGTTATGCCTTATGCTGTTCCTGTTCGTTATTTTAATGCTCCGAAGGGAAGGTGGCATTTTTCCAATGTCTAGTAGATAGCCAATCAATGTGTGCCCACAAAGTGGAGGACGAATCACGGGGAGCTCTTGTGTTCGGATGCCGGTGATGGTTGGGTGCTGTTTCTTGTAGAAATCCTGAGCTCCTGTGAGGGGAGACCATGGAGAGAAGAGGGAGGAATGATGAGAAGACCATATTGGTCGCTGTCCAGATGGACGGCAATGGGCGTGATCTCGTCAATTGGGCAGTTGGCAAAGCCGCGGAGGCCGGTGATCGCGTTCTCGCCGTTCACGTCTACCGCAAATCGGGTATGTGAAATCGTTGCTCTTTGTTCTTGTTCTTGTTCTTGGTGGTTAATTGAAATCAATTTGCTTTGTTTTCAGATCTCCGCAACCAGACTCTTTCTTCTCTTACAAAAACTCTGAATGATTACCTTTCAGAGCATCAAAATTTCTGCAATACCAGACAGGTGTGTTGGTTTACCATTGATCACATCATTAGAGGATATGATTGTTCTTTCGCCGTAGGGATCGGTTGATATGCGAGGCGTTTGCAGGTGTTTCTGATTGGTAGGATTGCACAGGGGAGCTCGATAAGGAAGATGGTCGTGAAGGAAGCTGAGATCTGTGGTGCTAACGCGGTGGTCGTTGGAGTTAACAAGAACGCAGCTTTCAGGTGGGTTTTGTAAATTAACATCGGATTCGCGTGTTTCGTGCGATGTTGTTGCCCGCTTGTCTCCTGTTTCGATGTAAACTTTTCTCTTATCATATATTTAAGAAATGAGGAATAATTGTTTGAATTACGCACGAAAAAATTGCGTCTTTCAGGGGTCCAGCCTCACTGTCCAAGTACTGTTCTAGGAAGCTACCTCCCAGTGTCTCCCTCTTTGCAGTATATAATGGAAAGATAGTATATGAAAGAAAGGCGGCTGTTCTACCTCAAGGTTGATTTCAAACTTCAACACATGGTCTTTTTCTTAATTTTGCAAAAAAAAATTGATTCATATGTGGCCAAAATCCTGATTTGGATTTGAATGATAGGAGTAGGTGAATCCACAAGGACCAAGATATTGCTGCCCAATTTGAGCATGAAATCTGAAGGTGCCATCTCGCTCACCAAAGATGAGAACGGAGTAGAGACAGCATCTAGAGCTACATCGATCAGAGGTAGCATGGACGACGGCGTTGCAGGAAGGATAAACAGCAACAAGTATCTTCGCCGCAAACGGGAGAGCTTGCGCTCTATTTCGCTCCTCGTAGAGAATTTCCCAGAGAAACCTTCAGGATGGCCTCTTCTGCAGAGAGCAAATTCAATGGATTTGAGTGCTAGAAGAGGTGACGAAGCAGCCAGGAACATGTCGGTTGTTCAGTGGGTGATGAGCCTGCCAGATCGGTCGCAGCAATCGTCGCAGGGATCCGAAGCATCCTCGAGCGCATACGAGTTAGAAAACCACCCTGATTATGCTGAACTATGCAAGAAGTTGGACATGGTACTCGACACGAATTCCTACAATTGCCGCTGGTACAGTCGAGTAGAGCTCGAGGAATCGACTGGACACTTCTCTCCAGGTTCGTCTACTTTTCAAATTTTGGCGCCACGATGCCCCATGGCCTCTGTTGAGTATGAACGTGAAGGAGAAATCCTGGTTTTGAATTCTTTGCAGACAACTTGATTGGGAACGGCGGCTGCAGCCGCGTCTACCGCGGTTCCCTATCCGATGGTGAGGAGATCGCTGTGAAGGTAACGAAACTGTCAACAGAATCCTTGAGAGAATTCGTCATGGAGACAGATATCATCACCACACTGCGGCACGATCGTATCATTCGTCTGAAAGGATTCTGCATAGACGAGAACGAGATAATCTCGGTTTACGATTTCTTCTCGAGAGGGAGTCTGGAAGAAAATCTCCACGGTAAGAACTCCTTCCCCCTTCATGATTTCTTCAGACAATTTTGATCGTTAGAACAAGTTATGAAAACACAGGTAAAAAGGCCAAGACACCTCTGCCATGGAGCGCGAGATATAAGGTGGCTCTAGGAACAGCCGAGGCACTGAATTATATGCACACAAATCACCCTAACTGCGTAATCCATCGAGATGTCAAGTCCTCGAATATTCTTCTCTCGGACGACTTCGAACCGCAGGTAATTATCCCGCTGAGCAGAAGAAGTATATCCCCTTTCCATGACTGTTAATACTGTGTCCGTTATTACAGTTAGCAGACTTTGGGCTTGCAGTGTGGGCACCCCATGATTCATCCAGCATAACTTACGATGATGTCGTCGGGACCTTCGGGTATGTATGTTGTCTCTTCAGAATGTCATAGTCGGAAGACTTTTTCGTTCTCATTCGATGATAACCATTAGTGCGATCTTCCGACAGGTACCTCGCTCCTGAGTACTTCATGTATGGTAAAGTGAGCGACAAAATGGATGTCTACTCCTTCGGTGTCGTTCTTCTTGAGTTGGTGACTGGAAGAAAACCGATTTGCTCAGAGGTATCTAGAGGGCATGAGAGCTTAGTCATGTGGGTAAGGATCTGCGTGTGCTGCATTTGCTCGTTAGTTAAGTGCTCGGTTTAGTTGTTAATGTGCAACTTACGGTTTTTCTTTGAAGGTTACGAAGTTGGTAGAACAAGGCGACCTGACCGAACTGCTGCATTCGAGCATCGAAGCAGAGTGCAACAAGGATCAAATTAGGAGGATGGTATTGGCGGCAAGCATTAGCATTAGACGAGTAGCACGACTTCGACCTAGTATGAGCCAGGTGAATTCATCTTTAGAAGCCTTTGATATGTTACCGATATCTTCGTGAGTACTGATCTTCCACTCGCTCATATGTGACAGGTTGTCGCTCTCCTTAGAGGAGAAGAAGAAATCGAGAGCTGGATTAGATCTCATAGCATTAGCACCACAGAGGAAGAACAAAACGACGATGAAGAGGCCTATCCTCCATCCAGTGTAGCATCGCATCTTGGAGTTGCCTTCCAAGACATAGACGACGCAGACTCGATCAGCAGCATAGAGCAAAACTACCACAACTTGGAGGAATACCTGCATGGACGATGCAGTCGCTCGTCAAGCTTCGATTAGAACATCACCCCTTCATCCTCAGTTGCACATTTCGCTAGCGCTCAATATCGAGCATTTGTACAACGCATGAGGCACATCTAGAACAGAAAGTAATAAGTGCAGACACAGTGTCTTAGCATGTAAATAGGATTTAGTTATAGCAGGTGAGATCAAACAGTGAGGATTGTCATTGCAGATTTGATTAATTGATTGTTCAGTTATATTATCAAGCATTTTTCAATGGTCAAATTATGTGTTAGTCAAATTCTGGCAACCGTTTTTGATTTCCATGTCCAATTGACGAATGCAAGAAAAGATAGCAAGAGAAGTGTGAGACACTCCCACACAACAAGCATGACCACGAAAATAAACAAGCAGCCACCCACATACCTTGAACACACGAAAAAAACAACCAACAATTGATCTATATTGAAAGTGACACTAAATTCTTACAATTTGTTAATTCATCGTTTTGCACGAGAGGAGTGTGTACAAAAGGGTGTTTCAAAACGGAACTACATATGGCAGAACATAAACATCGGATTCAGGTAGGAAGCATGCTCTTGGCGGCCACGCAGGAAGGACGGCAGCCACAACAGACAGTTTGCTCTCGCCTCGACATCGATTTGTATCCTGCTCTGTTCGATGGTTTCCGGTTGATTTTCCGAACAACCAATCTTGGCTGTCGTCGATCATCTCCATCTGCGGTGGCTGATGATCCCAGTTGGCAAAAAGTTCTGTATACTTGTTCTCTCTTTTACGTGATTTTTTACCTCCGCGGAAACCTTTGGACACATTCAACTCATCAACAGGGCATCTCTGGTGGTCTTGTCCCTGAATAACTATTTTGGTATGCTGCTGCTCCTGAGTTACTGCAGTTTCCATCCTACCGGAGAAGCACGGTTGTTCGGCTGAGACAGGCAAAAATGCAGGCAGCTCCGGTTCCTTCGCCTTGAGTGCCGGCACTTTTATTCGCAAGAGAAGGCTACCTGTTCATCACAAACAAGTGAATACAGCAGAGAATTAAGAATAGTGAAAAACAAAAGAATCGTCTTGGCGAAATAGAAGGGCATGCAAAGTTACCATGGCTGATCCTGTTGATCTCTGGAGCATCTATCTTCCTCTTCTTGGTGTACTGAGAGCTGTCAGGGGATTCCTGGCCGTGTGTAGATGCTGCATAGCGCAAATCATATTCCTCTGTAAGTCCACTCTTTTCCAGCTGCTCCGACTCGTCGCACTTTGCCATTGCATAGCCTTTACCCTTTTGGTCCACTTGTTTCCTTTCTCCATGTTTCCTTTTCAAATGGCCTTGTTTGGCATCCTCCATTCTTCCATTCGATACATGATGGATTTTCTCGTGTTTCTTATCTCTCTTATTTCGTTTCTTCTCCTCTGCCTTCTCCTGTTTCTGGAGCTATATAGCACCGCAGATCTCGTCAATTCCATGACAGAATAGACGAGAGAAAAGGTAATGCAAATCTGATAAAGCAGTAGCAAATCAATGCACTTTGCCACTCAAATTGCAGGTTTTACATCTTTTGAAATATCACACGGAACAAGGACCGTATTCTTTTCAAATGTTAAATTGTACCCAAGATACAAGAAATGATATATGTCCTCTGATTTGTTTTCTTCTCAACCAAAACACTGTATAGAACAGGGGGAAGGAAGAGAAGATGTACATCTGAAGAAATATACAGTCGCAGAGCAAATTTTTGTTTACAATTGAAGAAAGTTGTAATAATATAATATCTTCATTTTCCATCTGGAAATTTGGGTAGGCACATCTCATGCCCACAACATATGTACATTCACTACAACAAACAAGCCATGATTGTTGCAATTAAAACACAAGATGGTTCACCTCGATATTCAGTATTTGTTAACCTACTCTATCTGAATACCTTCTGACTAGACTTCCCTTAATAACACATGGCACCATCGGTGTGATACAAAAATCACAGCATAACTCACATCTCTGCATTCTAGCATCCACAAGAAGCCGAGCTCGTTTTACAAAGACCACCAGGCATGTCAGCAATAAAAAAAAGTCATACCAATTCAGAAGATTTTTCATACATGTGATGATGATTAAGAATAAAAATGTTGCCTGTAAAAATCATAGATAAGATAAAAGAAAAGATGCTAGCACACCAAATCCCTTTGATGTGTCCATTCTACCTACTAACCAAGTAAAAGTTACATAGCAGAAGTGTCCAGGAAACATCAAAACCACAAAAAGCAATATGACTTCACATACTATGGTGATCATAAATTTCATTTGAATGCCTTTAAGCCTTCCACATTCGCTTAAAATTTTTTAACTTCCCCAGCTGCTAAACTGATAATGAAAAGGTGACCAACTGCCCTCATTTTATTTAGCAAATCATTAAAAAATAATCCTCAATGTAATAAAATCAAGTACCTAAATCCAACTTCCCATGACTTATAATATCCTTCAAAAGTAGCCGATCTACCCTTCTCGCCAGGAACTCAGTCCATTAGAATCGACCCTGAACGATTCAAACTAGACATCATCTAAAATTTAAACCCTGGTAACACTCAATTTAAAAAAATCAGAACATCCCAACAGCCACTAAAATAAATTTTGAGAAACAACAGCCATTAAAATTTCAAACAATGAAAGTATAAAATTCCATAAAAGCATGCGCATAAAAGGTCGTTACTCCAGCTATCCTTTCAGACCCATCTTGTTTTCATTTGAATCAGCAAACAAGCACTGATCTTTAATAAACCTACACCACTACTAACCACGCACCATTGAGTCATTGACTCACCAGCAGAACCCACAAACCCAACCCTCACACCTCATAAAAAGCTAACTATCCACTCTAATCACTCAACCCAAGACACAAACCAACACTTGCCCATATCAAACTTCACAGACAACAGTAGCAGCTCCAGCTTCTCATCTAGTGTGACTGCAGACCATAGGAAATCATAGATTATATTTATGCAGAGATTTAGAGGGGGCAATGAGAGGCCCATCCCCCCTCCCCTCCCACCAAGAATTTGATATAAATTATGTCATCTTATATGAATATTTTATATACCTTCAACTCAACTCCACTCCAAAAATACCAAAAAAAAGTAAAGTAACTAAGTTTTCTATTATTTTAGTACTAATTAAAGTTTCTGTTCATCATTTACATTATACTCCAATATTTGACATGTTTGTTAATACATTGATACAAATGCAACAAGATTGTATCGTAAGTCTTGAAAAAGATAATATTTGTGGACTGCTTGATTTTTTATCAAAAATATACCAGAAAAGATTGGTAATGTATTATGAATTTCATGACAGATGTATTTTCCCATTAATTTCTGAGATCTTTTTATTTATACAAAAAATAAAAAGAAAAGACTCAGGAGAAAACAAAATTCAATCATGTAAATAATAATTAAATTATTTTCTCATTAATTTTCGATATTCTTTTATTTATACAAAAATAAAAAGTAAAAGATTACAGAAAAAACAAAATTCAATCTTGTAAATAATACATTTAAATACCATATCATTATTTTAGAATATGATAGCATAAAAATAATTGAAGTTAATTATTGACTTATGAATGATTACCATAGAGTTATGTGTTAACTTGATGTAAATGTCAAAACACCAGAGCGGAGCCCAATTGTGTCTGTATGTGTGTCCCGCTAAGTTCACTCCATAACTAATCATCGAATTACACTGCTCCGATAAAAATCCTACAAATAATAGTGTCATCAACCTGCCGCGCTCCAAAACAGCAGAATCCTGCATAGATCTCTCGGGCTGATAAGGTAGGTAAGATCACAGTACATCATTGAGATCTCATTTTCTAGACCACCCATGGTTTTCCAATTACCAAACACCATAAACTTCTCCTTCATGGTCCCTCTCAACTGTGTAAACCAGACCGACGGGTTCTAAAATGACACAGACATGAGATTCTTATAATTCGAACGACGGTGATCCACAAGTTCCAATCGTACAATCAATTCCTTGAATAACAGATGAGCGTCTACATGGGCTCAAAACTATGCATTGTACATTTCCGCGACAGCCAGATCCCAAATGACACGCATTTCAATATAACACCAAATCCACGAATATTACGTTGTGTTCAACAACAAAGACTCCACCTTTATTACAAAATTAAATCAATCCAGCTCCCAATCAATACAGCAAAGCATTTTAAACGGATCGGTACAATCGCAGGGCATGGAAATTTTATCTCCTGCAGAAGAAATTAAGCGATTTCCGCGACTACACACCTTGATCTGTTCGATCAAAGCCGCGCGCTCCTCGCATCCGGAGAGGGGGTTGTACGGGAAACACCGCGACATCTCCCTAACCTCTTTGGTTGTCACTTACGCTTGGATTTGCAGCAGATCTGCGCAGAAAGATGGCGCCTTTATGGCGAGGGGGAAGAGGAGGCGGAGGGTCTGATTAGGGTTAGGGTTTCGGAAGGGCGAGGGGAACGAAGAAAGAAAGATCAGTAGGCGATTGAGGGACTATTTATAGGAGCGAGGGAACCGACACGGAACGCGGAGGGGCCGCCCAATTTGACCACATCCTGGCCGTTCTTCTTTCCGATGTGGAGGTCGTATGGACGGTGTGGATCTTTTGCGCGCCAAGATTTCGGAGGGTGGGGTTCGGTATGCGCGGAGGATGACGTGGATTTTTAGAAATAGACTGCACGCCGACTTGAATTAAATTCAAAAAAGAAGGGACGGCATCAAGAGTAATCTCGAAAATAATATATCAATAATAGATATATTAATAAAAATTTGGATATTATAGTAATTTAGAAATCTTTGTATTTGCATTTTACAGTGATATCTCGTGAACGAAGATGTATTGAAGTGAGAGGGATGGTATTGGACATTTATTGTTAAGAGGGGGAAGAGATAAGATTGACAGAAAATAAAAGGGAAAATGTCATTAAATTTTGATCATTTGGATTTGTAAAAAAAATGAATCTGGTTTGAAATAAAAAGATTGGGTTTTTATCACTAGTCCCCCTCTGAGATATCGTAATATCAATTATTCCTCTATCTTTTTGATAATATCAGTTGTGCCCCTCATTTCTTTATCCGTTATCATTTGTGCACTTCTGTCATATTGACCGTCAATGAGTTGACTTAACCATGGTTTTTTCAAAATTTGGTGCAGTTAAGAGGGGTATTATTGTCCAGATTTTTTTCATCTTCTTCCTCCTCCATTCGTTCTTCTTCTTCATCTTCTGCGAAGCCATCTAATGATCATGTGGGGGCGGTCGGCGGAGCCTGCAGGCGGTGCACGCAATCAATAGGGCGCACGATGGGAGGTTTGTGCATTAATGATCGACGGTGATCGGTCTGGTGGTTCAGGCATCTTGTGGTGGCGATGGAGGCCTTCGTGCGGCGGCTGGTGTCGGGTCGGCCCACATAGGATGCACAGTGGAGGGCTGGAGAGGAGGTGCTTTAGTCGACGATCAAGCGGAGATCATCATGTGTAGGAAGCTTCGCGCGGGTAGCGTTACCTGGACGAGGGGTTGATGTTGCATCTGGGATGACATGGCCGTGGAGGTCTTCACCGGGAGGGACTCTAGGCATAGGGGCGGAAGGGCGACCCGGGGCTGCGTAGGGGGAGGGGGGAGCACGAGACAGAGGGATGGGGAGGTGCAGGAGGCGCGGGGCCTGGGGGCGTAGGGGCGGAGGAGGCAGGGGCTAGGGGGGTCGTGAAGGTGGCGGAGCGGGTCGGCAAGGGAAGGGGGAGGCACGGGGTTGCGGGGGCGCGGGCCTAGAGGTGCAGGTACGGGCGGAGGAGGCAGGGGCCAAGGGGGCGTGAAGGTGCCGGAGCGGTGCGGAGGCACGGGGCTTGGGGGCGGGGGGAGGAGGCAAGGGCCAGGGGGGTGTGAATGTGCCGGAGCAGGTCGGCAGGGGAAGGGGGAGGCGTGGGGTTGCGAGGGCGCGGGGCCTGGGGGCGCAAGGGCGGGGGAGGAGGCAGGAGCACGGGGATGAGGAAGATGAACAGTGTCTTTACTTTTCAGTTCATTTGTTTTCATTTAATTCATGATGTGTCCTTAAAGTTAATGTCCGTTTGCGTTTGGGATGGACGGAAACTAACTCGAGGGGTACAAGTGATAAAACGACAAGAAGTGAGGGGCATAACTGATGTTATCAAAAAGATAGGGGCACTGATATTGCGATATCTGAGGGGGTACAAGTGATAAAAAAACTAAAAAGATTTGAATACGAATTTCATAGATTCAGAATAAAAAGAATTTAATCTGAAATTAGCATGAATTCGTTCGAAGTTATTTCGATTCGATAAACAGTAATGCATGCATCTTATGGTTAGAGAAGAGGCCTGATATTAAATTATAAAAAAATATAAACTGTTGGGCAGAGACAACGTGGATGTGGCTCTTGTGATGCTCATGGAGTGCTTGGAGGAAAGGAAGAAGGAACCCAAGACGAGGGCGGAGGAGGAGGATAGTTGTGAATGCGATTTTGAGAAGATCGGTGATGGTGGACAAACGAGGAAGAGATTGAGCAGTAGGAGAAGTTTGCGTGTCTAGAGGGGAGTGCGAGGGGCGCAGGGTAGGGAGGGCCAGGGGCGGAGGGCGAGAGGGTAGGGGGCGGACAGTGTCGTCCCTGACATTTCATGGGCCCTAGGCAAAAGAAAAAAAGGAGGTCCTTAATTTTTTTTAATAAGAGCAAATTGTCTCTACTGTGTTTACCATCAAATATAAAATGAGACATTCTATTTTCGGAGAACAATCAACCCGTATATAATCTCATTAAATTTTTTACTTTAGCATTGAGTTATTCACCGAAAATTCGAATTTATAGTAGGGATGAAAACGGATACGAATATATCCGAGTATCTGCTTATCGTATTCGAAAAATTATCAGATACGGATATTTGTATCTGACTACTAATCGAATATGGATCGAATATGGATATGGGTGAAAAAATTTCCCAAATATGTATGCAGATATGATAATAGCTTGAATATTTGGATCTTGATCCGGATATTCGAATACAACATTTAGTAGTGTTTTATATATTAGTTAATGTAATATACGTCACAACATCATGTTATTATTAGCATTATATATTATATAATATAATATATTCATGGTATCAATAAACTTCCTTTTGTTTGGGAATGGGCACTAATAGAAGTTACCCTATCCCCCTTTTGCTTCCGATCAAGAATACATGTTACTTCGACGCTACCTCTTGTCATGATGCAACTTATTTATATTTCATCGTCGATTTTTTTAAATCAATTTTAAACTTTGATAGAAATTCAATTCGTATTCGTATGTGGTCTTTATTCTATCCGTATTCGGATTTCATGTTTATTGGATCCATATTTAGATTTACTCTTTATTTGATTCATAATCGGATTGGCTCTTTGTTCGATCCACATTCGAGTTCGCTCTTTATTTGATCTGTACTTGGATTTGAATTCGTATCGGTATTTTTAAGGATATAATTTCCTTAATGCATATCTGAATCATACCCATATCGGTATTCGATAGAGATAAAATGAATATGAATATGGAAATAGGCATATCTAATCCATATCCTATATGTTTTCATCTCTAATTTATAGGGGCTTATTTTTCAGTAACTTGTTTCACCGACAAATTTTATTTTATTCCTAACATAAAAATCAGAGTATATGCAAACCTGGGCCCCTAATATTAATGGGCCCTGGGCAATTGCACTTCAAAACAATGCCCAGGGCCGGCCCTGGGGGCGGAGGGTGTGAGGGGCGGAGGGCCAGGGGCAGAGGGCAAGAGGGCAGGGGCGGAGGGGGAGAGGGGCCGAGGTGCGAGGGGTGCAGGGGGCGAAGGGCGGAAGGGCAAGGGGCCGAGGGCAGGGAGGGAGAGGGGCCGAGGGTGAGAGGGCGAAGGGAGGGACGTGGACGGCGGGGAAGGCGAGGGCCGATGGTGAAGGGGTGGGAAAAGGAGATAAGGAGGAGGGAGAGGGGGAATGGCATTGAATGTAAATTTGATAAATAAAATGGGTAAATATAAAAGAACATGATGGAATCCAGTTAGTTTTAACGGGTAAATAGGTGGGGGTTAACCACAAGATCTGTAGGGTAAGGGTTAGCAAGTTTACAGGGTCGAGGGAGGAATATCGATGTTTCAAGGATCGTAGAGATAATTTAAAAAGAATATAGGGTCTGCCGGGTAAAAAAATCCATATATACATGCACACAGACATATCCATATATATAGGAAAGGGAAGCTACTCCATGGAGTAACTAACCTTGGCTATTCCATGGGTATTTTTCACCTCTTTTTTTCAAAAATACCACCATGGATTTTCATAGCTTATATCCTTCTAATGTTTCTTTCAAATTTCATTGGAAATATAAACTTCTATACCCTCCATTGAGAACAGATAATTTTAACGATCTTAGATTTGATGTAGTTGACATGTTCTGGACGGAGGATATATGAGTCTCTGTTTCTGACGAAAATTGAATAACATATTATAGGGATATAGTTATCATATTTTTATCAATTTTTTTTTGAAAAATATTACCATAGATTTTCATAACTATATCCACCTAATATGTCATTCAAATTTCATCAGAAACAAAGACTCATTTGCCCTCCATCGAGAACAGGTAATTTTAACGGTCTTAGATTTGATGTGATCGACCTGTTCTGGATGGAGGACATAGGAGTCACTGTTTCTCATGTGTTGATACTCATATTTAATTAATGTGTTCTATCTCGATTTTCCGCGTTTGTTTGTCTGTTTTATTTCATGGTATTTATTTATATGATGTTTGCATTATAATATATTTAATACTTTTAGTTAAATGATTTGAATCTTGTATGATAATATGTACACATTGTCATGTATGTGTGTGCGCGCACGTTAAAATGGTATCAGAATGGCTTCAGTATGATAGTGGAAAGGACTACACGAGAGGTGAAGACATCCCTACAAAGATATATGAGGAAAATGCTATCCGAAGCATGCAATCACATATATCCATTAGAATAAGTGATGAACCATACCGTCACGAGCATATTGCAATACAAGTGTGAGAGGTTGTAACATCCCATCCCCAAACATATTTCTGTATCAATAAACTCACGAAGTGTGAGTGTTGGTTATAAGTGGTGGACATTAATACTTGACAACTTGAGCTTAAACATTCTGGGTGTTATCGACAGATCCCTTCTGACATAAACAACAAGTTGTTGGGCTAATTTTCATCGATAATGGACCATGGACCTAAACCTGAGATATTAAAAAAGTTGTAACATCCCATCCACAAACGTAGTACCACGTCAGTAACTCATCAGTGTGAGTGCATGTTATAAGTGGTAGGGATTACTACTTCACAGCTTGGGCTCAAGCATTTTGGGCACTTGTCAACAGGTCCAATGGAGCGTGAACCCAACCCGACAAGTTGTCAGGGTCATTTTTCATCTATAACAGATAGGAGATCAGAGTCCAGATATTACAAATGCTATCAGAGTCGGTTCTCTTTAATAATGGAAAAGGACTACGCAAGAAGGTTGAGTCGTCCCTACAGAAAGGAAAAGTCTAGCAAAAACATGCAACTGCCATTGTCATGAGGAATAAGTGATGTGCCATGTCGTAATAAGGACGTTGCAAATACAAGTGAGGATGGGGATTGTAGCATCCCATACTCTAACATATTCCCACATCGGAAACTCACGAAGTATGGTGTGGGTTATAAGAAGTGGACATTACTCTTTGATACCTTGAGATTAAGCATTTTTTATAGTTATTAATGAGTCAGACTGAGCACGAACCCAACAACTTGTCATGGTCAATTTTTCCTCGCTAACTATCCGGAGACCTAAGCCGGTGCCATTACAAATGGTATTAGACTAGTTTCCTTCTTATAATGGAAAGGGCTACCGAAGAGGTGGAGTCACCCCCTTACAATGAGATAGGAGGAAAAGCCTACCTGGATTGTGCAACTGCTTCTATCATCGAGAATAAGTGATGAGCCATGTTGTAACGATGATGTTGCAAATATAAGTAGGGAGATATTGTAACACCCCAACATAGTCCCGCAACGGAAACTCGCGAAACAAGAGAGTGAGTTATAAAAGCTGGAGATTACTACTTGACAACTTCAGCTTAAGCATTTTGGGTGATCGTAAACAAGTCCATCTAGTTTGAATCCAACAAGTTGTCAGTGTCAGTTTTCTTTTTTAATGTCACCTAGCTTCTATTATATATAGGGTAAAATGGGGCTGCCCCCAGAGAGTAGCCAACTTGGCTACTCCAACCCCTATTTTCTCCTCATTTTTTTATTTTTTTGGAAAATAAAAATTTGTATATTCATCATTATATCCCTCTCACATTCTATTAAAATTTCGTCAGAAACAGACTCCTAAGCCCTCCATTTCGTCCGGTTTTTTTATTTTTTTTTGAAATTTTCTTCCGTGGAATTTCATCACTATATCACTATATTATGTCATTAAAATTTCGTGCGAAACAGAGACTCCTACAGCCTCCATCCAGACAGTCATTTTTTTAACGGTAACAGGATTTTTTAAATCGACCCCGTTTGGATGGAGGTCGTAGGAGTCTCTGTTTCTCACGAAATTTTAATAGCATAAAATATGGATTTAATAAATGAATTTACACGGTTTTAGATTTCAAAAAAAATAAAAAAATTATGTCAAAAACGGGCGGGGGAGCTAAGTTAGCTCCCCTAGGGGGCATACACATTTTTCCCATATATATATATATATATATATATATATATATTTGTTTGTTTGTAATCCAAAGATGGTATTCCCAGAGGTATCGTTCTTCTTCCTTTGTATCCCGATAAAATGTTGAACAAACACAGCTCTATCTTGTTCCTTCCCTTACGCTTTCTCTCTCTATCTCTCTCACTTGACTTGTTAGGCCTCCATATCATTCTTCTTCCCTCTCTCTTAGCCCTAATTCACACCTCATGTTTGTTCTCCTCTTCCGCTAAAAATCTCCATGAACAAAGATTGGGAGATAAGCTTCTAAATAATTTCGGGATTTTATGTAAAAATATCAAGATATATTTGAAATCTTATCGGAGATGTTGTATATTTATTTAAGGTACATAATATCTATTTTTGAGATTTTTCAGATAAAAAATAATTTTATATTAAATCAAAAAAGATAGGTAATTTGTTTTTGGAATTTTTTATTTTTTATAGAAAGTAGCAACTAATTCCGTGAAAAAAAATTGGGATGATACTATTTAGGAAAATGAATAAGTGGCCCAACAGAATTTGCAAGCTAATGTAACTGTGATTTATGGTTGATTAAACTAATAAAACATCAGTTGATATGTGAGTGGAAGCACAAAAAAATGGAAGCTCGATAAAGGTTTACAATATTATGATGTTTTCCATACAAAATACTACAAGAAAACCCCAAGTGCTTTTTGTATAAAATACGTCAAATTGCACTTAACTGAATGAACTTTAAAAATAATTATTGCAAATTTTAAAAAATTCATGAAATTAAACATATAAAATATATTATTTAATGTGAGCCTTCGAAAATTGAGATTACCTAAAAAAACGTTTAAAAATGAAAAAAAATAAAATATGCAAGTTATGGGGACCAAAATGCAGATAAAGAAAAATAATACCTCACAAAATGGTCTGCTAGAGACTTGTAGCATTTGTAAAAAATGATTCTCCACTATGCAAGCGAGAGGTGACTCTTTAGAGACTACCTAGCCATAGAAAACTATGCGAAATGATATGCTCGTAAAAAGCTCTACCTCTTCACTATCCAATGGTTAAGTATGCTCAACGTGGAGACTTAAAGGTCCCTTTTCTCAATCATAAGGTAGAATTGGCGGAGGAGTCGATGGTGCTTTAGCGACGACAAGGTAATTTTGTTACATTCTACTAGGCATGTCCAATGGGAAGTGCTAATGGCAGATGGTGTTTCCTTTTAGACTCCTCTTGTTATCTAGACCCTTGGGGTGGTCCAAAAGGCTTTTTGAGACGAGGAGAAGTGAGATGAACCATGAACTCCAGCATATCAAAACTAGAGCGACGCACACTCTGCCTTCATGCCTTATACCTGGACACATAAAAATCACAACAACAATCTAATACTCCCAAAACATCTACAAATATGCTAGAAAAGAAAGTACTTAAGGTGGTTGATGGAGGCGGAAATGGGTGAGGCATAACTCGCCGCTTTTTAAATTGACTCCTTCTGGAATCCACGCTCAATCAACACCCCGTCATGCTCACCATGGTTCCTAAAGAAATGACATAGATATATACACTTTCCTCTACTTGAAATATCAAGCTCGTTGGGGAGGAACGCAGCTATCGAATGACTTCAGAGAATGAGGATGCACAGTGGTCTGCTGGGGCCTCACAAGGGGTGTAAAATGGTAGGGGTTGATGACATGGAACTCAAGAGGAGATTGAGTAGAGGAAATGATGGCCGATGGTGGTGAATTTGGTTAGCGAGGGGCATGAACATGAAAAAGGGATTTGAAACACAACAGTGAAAAAAAGAAATCAATGGTACAAGTTGATATAGGATTTGATGTTCTACATAATCGAATAATAAAGTTGGGCAATTGGTCGTATGATGGAGGCAATAGGTCCGAGGGTTGCCTCTTGTAGTGTTCAATCAATGGAAGTTGAATCCATTGCCATGATGGGTTTCAAACCATGCGTGAGGGTCTAGACCTACCTCATCATCTCTTTTCTTTACTAGTGGCACATGGAGCTGCCTCGATGTAGTTTCACTCTATAAAAGTTCATCACAACTCAGTTAGGGTTTAAGTAGCAGAGGGTAGATGGGTGCGGTAGAATTTCGAGACGATGGCTCAAGGTGTCAACCATGCACAAGTGGTGAAATTAGAAGTTGCACAAGATACAAGATACAAAGGGATGTTGATTGGAGGGGCTTTTTGAAGCCCATCAAGTTGTTGGGTTATCGAAGGAGAAGGCAAGGTCAAAGAATTACGGTGCGTCGTTGATACTCTCGGGTTGGAGGGGACAAAGTGGAGCATGACATGTGACGCTCCTCAATTTTCAAAAAACCTCAAATAAAAAAATGCAAAATCTTAAAGTTGCTAGTTTATAGAAGAGCCTTTTTGCAAAACCAGCTTGGAATGGGAGACAAAAAATGAATACCGTAAATATAGGTGTATATACCGTAGATTTTTATTTTTTAAATTTTATGTTTATGTTCATGCTAATGTGTGTGTGTGCCATAGATTTTATTTTTAAAATTTTATGTTTATTGTTCATGCTAGTGTGTGTGTGTGACTGTGCATTATGTACTAAACATATTGCATTGAAAGTTCTTATCATGTTCATTAGAAACTAATTTGTATCCTTTTGATTTTGTGATTTAAATAAATATTTTATGAGAAAAAAGGCATACACAAAAAATAAATAAAATAAACAAATTAATATAATTCATATGTAAATAATAAAACCATAAATGTCATAAGCAAGTTGTACAATAGGTTCAGAAATTGAATTTCTACATATGAAACTGGCTCATATTCAAGGTATTTTTAAGATTTAGAATTTTTTAAACAATAAGCTTTAAAGGATCATGGCTAAGTTGAAATTCATATGCATGATGTATAGGTTCTTGAATATAAGTATATTAGAAATTAAGGTTTGGTACATGTAAATATACATTTTAATTGGGGTATTTGGATGATATTCTTATATTTTTCATGTGTTTTCATGAAACTAATCCAAAAGATTAGGTTCAATCAGAGTTTTATGTAAAAAATGATGTGTTAGTTTGTACGTGTTTACATTTTATGAACATGCGTGTACAATGATTTATGTGTTATTTGTGAATCTTTTTATATGTTCTTGTTTTTTCCAATTCTTTATCGAGTCAACTGAGATCTAATATTTCGATCTTTGGGTGATGGTCATGATAGACATTGCATGGCTATTTACTCTGGACTTGTTGTCCATTCCATAATCGTATGCATGCATATAGTTTGCCCTCCTCGATATTCTTTTTTTTTCTCTGCATATTTGTAAGTGTCCGAGAAGTGCTTCCTATTTACATGTGTAGTTATGGGAACAAGACCTTTGACTCATGTGAAGAAATTCATGATGAGGATGACCAGCATTGACTTGGAAAGGTTAAAGGGGATGAATCCAACCCAATATTGATCAAAGCAAGATTGATGCTAACTTGTTGAATTCACAATTATCATTTTGTATATGTATCCTTCTGAAGTAAATGATGGATGATCAGACTGGAGCTCACAATGTTGTTGATGTAGAGTTCCGTACCGATTCTACTTCCAAACAGATCTAACAGAAGTCCTTCCAAATTGATCCAAAAGAAGTCCCGTACCGATTCTACTTCTTGAAGATGGTGAAGCCTCCCTTGAACCGTCAATATTTTAATCCTCACATTCTTCTGAAAAAGATTAACAATGCATGTTATGAACCTAACACTCAATATGTGTTGAGTTGGGGTCAAGCCGCTAACGTAGAGATCAGGTCACAACTAATTATTTCATCCATAAGGGTAATTACTCCATCAATAAAGACTTAAATTTTCATTCTACGCCTTTGCCGTGTAGTATAAAATAATTGACATGACAAATATAAAGACATCATACGAACCATTACTTAACTTAACTATGCATACAAAGTATATTTCTTTCATATACATGCAAAGCATACCATACTTTCGTATTGCCATATTTGCATGCATGCCATAACATTTAAAATAATTACACTTATGCACATAACATTAACATATATTGCACACATGTCCATAACATAATATAAATTGCATATATGCACATAACATTAACATATATTGCACATTTGTCCATAACATCAATATAAATTGCACCTATGCATATAACATTAACATAAATTGCACATATGCACATAACATTAATAAAGAACTGCACATATGCATATAAAAATTAGCATAAATTGCACATATGCCCATAACTTCAATGTTTATAGTTGTCTTGATTGCTAACTCTTATGCGGCTTTGATTGTTTTACTGTCGGCACAAGCGGTAGATAAATATAACATAGCATGAGAGTATAGCTACAACTGTAAAGGACTTATCTTTTACCTTACACCTCCAGAAGGTATTGGCCCTTTAGGCCCTTACGACACTTTAGTTCGAGTCGGTGCCAAAAATCTTAAACTTATACTGTATTAACTTCCATAAATTTCAACACAAATTACATATACGAATACTGCTCACTTTAGATCACCATAATATATTATCATCGATTAGAAGTACTTTATACATTCCAAGCATACTTTATAAATTACCCCTTTTTTTAATTACTCACCACATATTATTTGTAATTGGTAAAAATTCCCAACCTACCATCCACTAACCATAGAATCAATGTTGTCCATATCCACATTTTCCCCACTCAAGACTCGATGCATATAAAATCCAAACCAACTTATATCAAAAGAAAAAAAAAGGTAAAGTCTGAAAAATATAACGAGAGTAAATACAGTTGAAGTGAAACAAATATCCACCTAAGGCCTTGTTTGGTTGAAGAATAGGCTCTACAATAAGGGGCCAATTCTCCTCCCGACACGGTTCCCAGTGGTACGACTGTTTACCATTATTCCATCTTATTTCACTCTTATTCCTATCTTTATCCCACCTTGCCTACCTTTATTTCACCTTATTCTCATTATTCCTATCCTCCAGCCGAACAAAAAATAGACCCTTATTCTCCTTATTCCACATCCTTATTCCTGCTTATTTCTTAACCGAACGCACTCTAAAGAGAAGTGCTCCCTTCATGTTTTTGCGTAGCATGCATGCATGCCCTATTGCATGGGTAAGTATTACATTCAGATAAATTTTTTTCTGAAATAAAAAATAATAAGAGTGTGAGACTTAGATTTTTAAACGGAGTGCCCCAAAAAATAATTCCTATGTAATTTCTATAATCAGGGTTGAGGAATACAGATACTCTAAGGGGTCGTTCGGATGGTGGGGTAAACTCCATTCGGAGAGTTTATCCCCTTTAATCCACCCCCTCTCTTTCCTATGTGAGCCTCACTTTTTATCTTTTTTAAAAATTAAGTAAATCAATTCTCCATCGTCAATTCTATCAAAAAATAATATATTATACCATCATATCATATAAAAATTATAAATTACTCCACTTCTACTCGATTTTCCAAACTTCAATACAATCACATCATAATAACTACTTATTTTTTTAAACTTTAATACAATCATATCACAACAAACCTACTTCTAACCTACCCCTAGTTTAACCTTCTATCCAAACACCAAAACACCAAAACGGGTTCCCTTCTACGAGTTTAACTCGTCCTAACCCTCATATTAAACGTACCCTAAAAGAACGATTAGTTTTCAAGGAACAGTATCACTCACGACATCTATCAAAATTGAAGGGTTATCATAATCCGCATGCATCACTA